>PVJS01009445.1:0-50348 GCA_004027185.1 Glis glis
AGAGAGAGAGAGAGAGAGAGAGAGAGAGAGACAGAGACAGAGACAGAGACAGGGAGAGAGAGAGAGAGAGAGAGAGAGAGCTGAGGTTGGCTGCGAACCCGGATCCTCTGGTCTCCGCCTCCCAAAGTACTGGGATTACAAGCGTGCGCCACCACGCCCAGCTATGCAAACTGTTTTAATGGGAAGACAGGGGAAGAATCTCAGTGATACCTGGAGAGCTTGAGAAGGCTTCTCAGAGGAGATGACTGTGTCCTAAATGAAAAGAGTAATTAATTCTTGCAGAGAATGGAAAGAGGCCATTCAAGCTGAGGCATAAGGATATGAAAGAGCCTAGAAGAAGAAATAACCCCCAAGAAGTTTGATAGTCCAAAACTAGGTAGAAATGGGAATGAAGGCTGGAAGGAATCATGAAGGACTTCTGCTATCAAATAGGGATAATGTTATTAAAATTTAGAAGAATTACAAACCTAGTTAATGTTAGTGCAAATCTAGTTAATAAAATAAATAAAACGTAGGCGGTAGCTTCACTGAAGTGGAAAGCACTGTGTTTTATTGTATGTGAAATGAAACTCTTATTCCCTCAAACCATCTCCATTGTCTCTTTAAAGTTTACAATTTAATTTTTTATTAAAACATATCTGTTGGCAGCTATGATATGAAACATAAATTGCTCTCATGCCAGGTGATCAGTCATGGAAACACATGAATGGAGACAAGCATGAAAGTATTTTCTGCTGTGAACTTTAAAGACAAAAATTAAAAACCTGGGGAATACTAGAGACCTAAGGTATTCGATCAATTATGTAGAATGATTAAGATGTAGACAGAGGCTGTGTATGTTATCCAGTGTATGAGTAGCTTTCCATTAGTTAAATATTTCCCTTTATAATCTGTAAAGAGACAGAAGTACTGTTAAAGGTCTGGACTGGCGTTCATTATGCTGAGCTTGTCAACCCTTTCAAGACTTTTTTCCTCCACTCCTGAGATTTACTTTGGATTTTTTTTTCTGCTCAGACTAATTAATAGAAAACAGAACTAAATGCTTAAGATGTTTACAGGAAAGAAAATTAAATTGATTCTCATAAAAATGGTGTCTATCCCCAGTGACCATCCTGACACCCTAGGACCCCATGCCTCTCTAGCCTGGGGAAAGCCGGGTAAGAGGAAGAAGTGCTCTTCATTACTTGAGCTTTCTGAATTGGCAGCATTAGCCTTTCTGGGTTTGGTTTCCCCAAGGTTGGGTCACCTGCTTGTGTGACCAGGGAGCACAGCCAAGAGCCCCTGTCTGGATGCAGGCATTTGGAGTGTTCCAGATAGGGCATCTCATTGGTCCTAAATCCTTGATCATAAAATTTATGAGACATAGCTAGGCATGGTGGCACCTGTAATCCCAGTACTTGGGAGACTGAGACAGGAGGGTCACAGTTTCAAGACCAAGCTCAGCAACTTAGCGAGACTCTCAGCAACCTACAAAAACCCTGTTTCAAAGCAAAGAATAAAAGGGGCTGGGGGTGTACCCTGGAGGTAGAATGCCCCTGGGTTCAATCCCCAGTATCAAAGGGAGAAAAAATAATTTATGAGACAGTTTCTCAGGCTTATTTTCTAGAACAGTTTCTTTTCTGTTTTAGAATGTTTGCTTGACACTGCTTTCATTTTTTAAGCACTGGGTATTGGGCCTGTTAGGCATGTCCTCTGATGAGAAATATTGCTTCTGTTAAACTCTTTCTCTTTCGCCACCTTCCTCTCCCACTTCCAGTCTAATGTGAAACTTGTCCAGACATTTGAAACAATGCTTTGGTGGCAAGGGAATGGATTTGGGGTGGAGGGAACAGTTGTAGTAAAGGCAGAATGGAGGACCCAGCCCCACAAAACATTCTGAATTAGAAACTTGTCTCCCATCTCATGTGTGGTGACTTTCCTCAGAGTCTTCCTGCTGCCGACGGGCTCCTCACGTCACTCCTTAGTTTTTCTCTCCACAAATGTGAAGCTTGCTTTTGGGAAATAACTTTGGGAAACAGAAGTTCATACATGTAATGGTGAATGGTTAAGAAAAGATTCAGTGTGTACTAGTTCCCAGGGGGAGATACATTCTGACTAGGGAGGAAGTACTAAACCTTTTTACTTCGACCAAAAAACTCCTTCTGGGAAATGGAGGGGAAAGAAAATGACTGTTATAAATTCTGAGCTACTAGATTACTTTAATCCTCACTGTGCCCCTAGAACTAAGTAATTTGTGGGGTTTGAGATTCAGACTCTGTTCTGTCTACTACATCCTCAAAGATAATTTGGTATACCCTTTGAGTGCTTCCCATAGTACCTGGCTCAATTATTAACATACATAACATACAGTAGGCCTCAAATTCTCTCATTCTCTCTCTCTCTCTCTCTCTCTCTCTCTCTCTCTGCTGGGTGGTAGGTACTTGGAGACTCATTATTTTACTATTTCTACTTTCATGAGTATTTGACATTTCCCATAATAAAGTATTTAAAATAAGAAAATAAACTATTTTTACTGAATTTATAGGAAAGAACAGATTTTTCTCTTTAATTTCTAAGAAAACAATGTCACCTCTTTTTTTATTGGTAACCTGTATTCTACTGATCTGAAAGAAAATTAACTTTTCCATTGCTCTTGAAGGTCTCTGAAATCACTCTGCTTAAAAGTGAAATGAGATATGCTCTTTGGCAGTAACATGATATTTGAAAGGGCAAATGATAAGAGGGGAGCATTATTGAAATATATTAAGATAACCTAGATTCTATAGCATACAACTTCAAACCCGTGGCTTGGTATGATAAAGGTTTATTTCTTGTTCATGTTCTAATACAGCTGACTCTTTGCAGTCATGTATAACTCAGGATCCTTCTATCTCATGGCTCAGCAGTCTTGAGTCTAGGGTGAAAGAGAGGTTGTTGAGAAGTTTCGAGGGGCCAGGTCTAGAAATGATGCACTTCATGTCTTTCCAAATGCCATTGGGCAGAACCCAGCCACATGACTTCAACTATCTGAAAAGGTAGCTGGGAAGTATGGTCTTCCTGTGTGCTCAGGAGGAAACTTAAACACAGAGTATTGAGGGACACAGAGTGTGGTATCTGCCTGGGGAACTATGAGTACCCCTTGCATCACCCCTGACTAATCTTGGTTTGCTATATCCCCTTGAAAAGAATGAACATTTCAGTCTTGATTTTTGAATTTTTCCTAAGTGGTAACCCTGTCTCATCAAATTGGTTTTGTTAAAGACCATTTTTTTTTTCTTATCAGTGCTGGCTCCTATAACTTGCTAGTCTGCATACTAAGTCTTTCCCAGCCCAACCATTTCTTTCTTATTTACTCTTCTAGGATTCCATTGCCATACAGTCAGCACTGCTGGAGAAACTCTCCTTATCTCAAGTGGATTACTCAGTTTTTCCCACCTTGTCCAAATTACATGTTCTTGGTCTATAATTCCTCTCTGCTCATCATCTTTCTAAGCCTTGAGGATGTGTGATGTCTTCATGTCCCACGGGTACTCACCTTTAAGGGAGATCTGCTTATTATCAAGGGCAAGGTCATAAATGAATCACTAAGAGATCCACTATTTTACACAGAAATTTGGTGTGAAGGGCTTTTTTACTAAGACCCTGAAACACAATATTCCCCATCTATTCATAAAGTAGCTTATTCGATACAGTGTGGTCATAAATGCCCTTCTATTCTCTGAATGCTTGCCTTTGGTTGTGAACTGGCACACACTCAAGGAAAAACTGACAATGTGCCTCTATGGACACTTTTGGTCCATTTCCATAAATATATTCAAACAAAATGAAAATTGCTTGGCTTTTTATAACATGTCCTTTAGTGTGTTTAAGCTTGCAAAATTACCCCCAAGGATGACAAATTGTAAACACCATGCAATACCACAGCCCAGGTTCAAGGCCTATCTCAGTGTTCTGCTGACATTCACCCTTCCTAGAAGCGTTTAAAGTGTTTTAGGAAAATGAAGCTAGGCAAACAAACTTATCAGGGGCGACAATAAAAAAAAATCATTGATTCTAACTAAGAGGCGTCACATATATAGAAACAAAGCTGCTTTTGTGTGGTGGAAAATGTACCTGCTCTTTGAAAGGCACAGAGTGCTTTCCAGTGGCTTTAGATAATCACACTGACAAAGTTTCAGGGCCCTGACCTTGTAGCCCATCTCAGGTGATTCAGCTGTACTTGTTGAAACTTGTCGGAGGTGTTGGTAGAGGTGTGCTGGGATACAGGTTGTTGTAAAGATGCGACAACAGGCCAGACACTGGTTCTTTCTAAAAGCCCCAAACTATATTAGAAATTGGGGTGGGAATATTCAGGTGCTCAAGGCAAGGACTGAGTTTCTTGTAATTGTCTCTTGTTGTCCCTACCTGTAGCAAGTATTTCCCTCAACAGCCCAGTACATTGACCCACTGCTAGTGAGGACTCTAGCTGGTCAGGTTGTCTGGGTCATCCCGTTCTGGTTCCACTGTGTGCTTCTGGAAGGCCAGATTTAGATTGTGACCCTGATTTTTGTGCTGTGCCCCTGGAAGAGGGCCTTTACGCTGGAACCAGTCAAGGAAGGGGTTGCATAATCTGAGCAAATAATGGTGAAATCATTCTAATTGCTTACTCTGTTGAGGTAGTAAATCAAAATCAACAACTGTGTCACCGTCACTTGTCTTGAATTCAGAACTTCAGAAAAAATGAATTTCACTAGACCACAGGGTCAAGGACATAGATCTTGGTGAATCAATGGGTAATTTAGTCCAAAATTTAGAGTACACATTGACCATTTGTAGCGTCAATGGTTTATTTTCAAGGAAGAGTTCCATAAAAGGCATTCTTAGTTGCTTGATTATATATTTCCTCCAAAGATTGGCTTGCTAATTACCATCAGTGAGTAATAGGGGTTGCCAAAAAACAAAAAAAATTCCATTGTGTTCTAAAGGAATGATGCTGCCAAGCGTCTTGACAGGCTCCTGCTGCACTTGTCAAACAGCTGTGCCTGAGAGTGAAAATTTGAAGTTTGATTCTCATTTAGCTGAGATTAGAATAGGCTTAATTGAAGGTGTCTGCAATGGGGGACAATTTCAAACTCTTAAATACAGAATTCATGCCTTTCTAAAAAAAAATCTACTGACCATCTCTTGATCACTTTGTTTTGTCTCTTCCCTCATTGTTACTCAGAGAGGTATGATGTAAAATTCAAAAGAGCAAAGAAAAAAAAAAAGAACACTGTTATACTGTAAAAAAAATTCCAAGGTTATTTGTGTAATTGCTTTACTTAAATATTTGAGATATTTAAACGTTTGGTATATATTTACATTTTAATGCAGGGTTGTTCATCTAATTGTAGGTATGCATGCTCTCTCTCTAAAAGTGGCCCTCATGTGCAAAACAGAAAGAAAGCCTTTGATAAAATGTTTGTAGATATTTAAATGGTGAGCCTGGAGATCAGGGCTCTAGATTGATAGGATTTTAGGAGTCACTTGAATATAATATTCAGAATTATGAGATTGGCTAAACCTAATTTAAAGGAAACGAGAAACAAAGTGATAACAAAATGGTTGACTGTACTCTAGCTTGCATGGCAGGTGGGTGAAAGGAAAGATGAGTAGTAGTGGGAAGGAATTCCTCTTTACCAAACTTTTTGCATGTCCTTTGCCCTACTTTGTTGTATTGCCCTGACCCCATCTCTTATGGGTCTAGGAGAATTTTGAGAAGCTCTTGAAGGGGAAAAGATAGGCTTGAAGAGCTTGTTCCAAGTTAGCCTTCCATGGGAATACCTTCATTTATGCTTCCAGACCAGAAGATAGGCAGACAGAAAGCAAGGGAGACATGCTCCAGGAGAATAAACTGATTGCTATGATTATGGTCTCAAGCTCTTAAAATTGAAGGGAATTACTAACAGGATCCATATGCCTTCATTTCTACAGAACTTAACAGGGTACAAGCAGACACTCTGAGAAACAGCATTAAATCATCCTATCATTAGGGTGACAAGGAGTCTAGGGACAGATGCGATGGCTTCTTGGGTTAGTATGTGTTAAGGGGATTCAAACAACAATGGGTAGTTTTTTCCAACAGTGAGAATCTAAGATGAGTCAGTCTCTTAGTGAATTTGATGGTGTCTTATGTTTTGGAATGCCTCTTCTCAGTTTCCTTGCTGACTGGTACTTAGAGGACCTGTTACCTGAATGTTTCCATGGTGCTGATGAGGAGAAGTGTGACATGGCTCCTGGCTGGAAGGTCGCATGGGCTGTACCCAGGGTCACATTCTCAATGTGCATGTGGCAAAGAGGGCTCAGGTGCTGTTCTTGAGCAGTGAAGCCCAATGAGTTTGAGGGAATCATTTTAATTTTAAGATCACACAATTATATTTCTTCTTACTATAGAAACAGCTTAATGAAAAACCATTTGTATACTGTGTGTTGAATTTGTTTACTGTGGATTATGATAGCTAGGGAACAAAACCTTACGTGTTAGCTTTGGGAAAATTTTATGATGTTCATGTCTACGGCAATAAAATTTGGTTGGCTCCAGAAGGATGGCTCTTTTGTTTGACTGTTATGTCATGTCTACATCCAAAGAAGGGATGGGGATTTTGTTTTTTTTTATATTTATTTTTCCCCTCTGTTGCCTCCCAGCTCCCCCTCATCTTCCTAGCACCTACTCTTCCTTTGTCTTCTTTTTCTATGCAAAGCTCTTCAGCGTGACAACAAAGAGAAAATGGAGACTGTAACAGCACTTAAAAGTTTCTCTATGTTTTCTATCCAGTGACTATGAAAGAAAGCATATTCAGTGCTTCAAAACAGTGATATTTAATATATAAGTCTATATGCTAAGGGCTTTAGATCTACTTGGTGACTGTCTTATATTATCTGGTAGAGTAAGCTCTCCTACTAGTAGGGGCAGGGCTTTGTAACCTCAGCACTATTGACATTTTGGACTGAGTAATTCTTCATTGCTGAGGGGCTCTCCTAGGCATTGAAGGTTGTTTAGCTACATGGCTGGCCTCTACCCACTAGATGCCAATAGCATCCCCTCCACCCTTAGAAGTGATAAAAAAAAAATGCATGTAGGCATGGCTATATATCTCCTTAGGGGCAAAATTGTCCCTTGTTGAGAATCAATGGGTTAGAGGAACCTGAATTTGTAAGACTTACTCGTGTAGAGATAGAGCAGTTATTTTGAGATTTCAGCCAGTGCCTGAGACACAAAAGCTTGGCTTGAAAACACAACTTCCCTTGGCTCTGCCAAGTGAGAGCTTGTGAGAGCCTCTCCCACTTCCCCAGCCTCACCAAGAATGTTGGCCATGACCTCTGTGACTTCTGATGACTAGTTGATGGGAAGTAATCCTTTATCCTTTCAGGATTGTGGTATGAAGTCAGGTAAACTACTTCCAGTACCTAGTTAACACTGGGATATTCTTTTCATAAAGAAATACTGATATAAATGGAGGGTTAGTTCCCTGTCCTAGAAAAATGGCTGTGTCTAGAATTTATCTTCTTTTTATGGGGAAGCTTCTAAGCCAGAAATAAGTGTAATTTTTAAGCCAGAATTTTAGCCTTAGATGAGAATAATCCTTCTCAATGATCACCTTCTTGCCAGTTGGAATATTCATAGTGAAACCATAATGCTCTGAAAATATACAGAAACACAGAGGTTCAAGTTTGCAGTTTTCCTGTGCCTGTGTTTTTGGATGCTGTGTCTCTTGATTCTAGGAATGAAGCCGGTTCACTCTTACTTTGAGAACAACCATTGAAAAGATACTCTTTTAGTGCTCAAGATGGTGCTGGATAGAATGTCTCATTAACAGGAAAGGTGTTCTCTTCCCAACACGACCCAACTTTGCTCAAGAAAGCCAAAAGAAGGATGCCATCTACAACTGTGTCAGATCAGCAGTGCTTTTAAAATTAAACTTTTTTTTTAAAAATCAGCTAATTATAAGCAGTTGAAAAACAAACAGTTTTATGGATCTTAATCAGGAAAATAGTAGGTATAATGATTGGTAGTTACATGTATTACCCCAGAAAAAAATAATTTCCAAATTATAAGATTGTTTAGCTAACTTGCTCCACCCAGGAGACTTAAGACTGGGTTTGGAAATATTTGGTACAGAACAACTAGTGTCGATAATAGACACTGACAAATGCAAGCAGCTTTATATGGTTTATGCAGTATAATAAAAATCCCACTATGCTCATGGCAGAAGAAAATTAAGTAGGAACAGCTGTATTTGGACATTTGCTTTTGGACCCCAGAGAATAGAAGAGTTTTCATGGGCTGAAAGAGACTGCAGGGAAGCTGAACTATACCCAAGATAATAACATCTTCCATTTGCTAAGTCAAGTATATAAAGCACTTGGATTCTCACAATAATTCTTTGAGGTAGAAAAGGTGGTTGCAGTGTTCATTTCCATTTAAAAATGAAGAAACGGCTTGTGTGGTTTCTTCCCTAAGGTTATATAGCCAGTAAATAATGGATGGTAAACCAGGACACAGGGTTGTTGGATTCTTAGACCAGTGTCTTTTTCCATCCCACCACAGCCTCCCATGAAGTTACTGTGAGGGATGTCTACTTTGTTTCCTACTCTGATATTTTCAGGGTCTCGATTCCATTTCTTTCCTCAATTTCTACCAGGCCTACTCTATTACACAACTCTGGGGGAACCATTTATTTTATGTACCCTTCTGATGTTGTGCAACTAGAGAGTCCCTGAAGGGACACTGAGGGCATTTACTACCCTAGTGTTAGTTAAAATGGGAGAGTGATACAATAGATGAGTTAAATGACTCCCTCTGTTGGGAACATACATGATTCAGCCCCCCTCAATATTAAACCACTTAAAACACTAACTTTAATACTACTTGTCAAAATAGCCATTCGAGTCCTGCTATATTCAAAAAGAAAAGGCTCCACTGGTTTTTATTTCTTTGGTTGAAGGGAGACCCCAGCATTTGACATAGAATAATTTCATCTTGTTTATGATGATGTAATTTTGTCCTTTTGAATTTGGTTATCCTAGAAAAATGCATTTTTACTTAATACAAGAACACATCTCTGAACTATACTATCAAAAAATACCAGAAGTGAGCTTTTTCTTTAAATCCTAAATATTCAGGTGTTTCTTATCCTATTTTGTTTTATACTTCCATTTCTTAAAAAATACACTAATATACTCATGTTTTCCAGAAGTTTTTTATCCTGTTTCTCATGGGTGATAAATTTTGTGGGACCAGAATGTATGTGAGAAGATCAAGTTAGTGACTAGGAGAGTGTATGGTTTAACATACCAGTCATGGCATGGAGTTAGATCAATTAACTCAGAAGGGAAATGACCTCCCAATATACACCTCCTACTCTCATGCTACCCTACCTATTCTGGTTTCTGTAGCAGAAAGAAAACTAAGTAAAAAAATACTATGACTTTTCATTTTTATACCATCTTACACCTTAAAAAATTCTTCTATAGTATATATTTTTATTATTTCAAAATCCAATATGGAAGGCAGAATGGGTAGTCTTGATTGTTTCCAGTTTACAGACTGGGAAACTGAGGCTCAGAGAAGTTATGTGAGGGAATCACATAACTTAAGAAATTATATGAGTCTTTATGTTATGCTATAAATCCTATCATTTTCACTCAAAATAATATTATGAACTGAAAGGTGAAAACAAATTTTAAGCAATTTAAATTCTTTGTGGAATGATGTAAGAAAATCATAATGCAGATAACATTTTCAAACACGGTCACATATTTCTGTTCATACTTAATATGTAACTTGTTGTGTCCAACAAAACAAAAACCAATAGAAATTAGATTTGAAAAGGACTTAGTCAAACCCCCTCTTTTGATGGGATTTTGTTATGAGTCGAATTGTGTCCACTTCTAGTATGTTGAAGTCATCACCCCAAATACCTCAGAATGTCACATTATTTGGAAATAGTATCTTTACAGAGGGAATCGAGTTGAAATGAGGTCATTAGGGTGGCCCTTAATCCAATACAACTGGTGCCCTTATGAAAAGGGGAATATTGGACACAGAGACACATGCACGGGGAGATGTTGTAAAGTGATAAGGACACGGAGAATGCATGAATGAGTGAAAGTGAAGGCAAGAGATTCGGGCAATGCAGCTGTAAGCCAGAGACTAGGGGAGAGGCACAGAACAGATTCTCCCTCACAACCCTCAAACCCACACTGGGTTTTGGGCTTTTAGTCTCCAGAATTGTGACACCATAACTTTCTCTTATTTTAAGCTACCCAGATGCTGGTACTTTGTTCAGCTGCCTTAGGAAACTAATAGAGTATCCCTGCTCGTCCATAGGGGATCCATTCCAAGAACCCCAGTGGATGCCTAAACAACAGATAGTACCAAGCCCTATATATATATACACTATGTTTTTCCTATATACATACTTGTCATAAAGTTTAATTTATACATTAGGCATAGGAAGAGAGTCACAATTATAATGTAATAAAATAGAACAATTATAAAACTATACTACGATAAGTTATGTGACTGTGATCTCTCTCATCCTTGTACCGTACTCATCCTTCTTGTGATGATGTGAGATGACATAGTGCCTATGTGATGAGATGAAGCAAGGTGGAAGATGTAGATATTGCGACATCATGTTAGGTTACTGTTGACCTGACACTACATCAGAAGAAGCATCCTTGAGCCACAGTGATGCCAGTTGACCGCAGGTAACCGAACCTGAAGAAAGCCCAACCATGGTTAAAGGGGACCACTGTGTGGATGTCCCTCTGTGCTGGCCTCCAGGCTCCCACAAGTGGCTGCAGGTGCTGTTACTGCTGTTGCTTCCCCCATTACTCTCAACTCCAGTGAGCCGTGCCATGGGGACTTAGTCCTAGGAGCAGTGAGGAGCCACTGGAATATTCTAAGAGAAGAAGGAAGCAATTAAACCTGTGTTTTAAATGGTCTCTTTACCCACAATACGGAGAATGGACTTGGAAGCATGGTGGGAGTAAAACCAGGGGCCAGTAAGGAAGGTTTTATACTAGTGTGAATTAGAGATGATGAGGATGCACCCAGAGGTGGAAGGGGCACTGACGCTCATCCATCCCTTAGATCTCCAAGATATAGCACTTGTCTCTAAGGGACACATTTTGGTCTGCTGTGTCGCAGGGCTTCTAATGTACTTATTGTGTGTGTTTTCTGAAGCTGACTCATGGGAATTTGAGGACCAAGACAGGGGTATCCCTCACTTTGAGCTGTGCACGGGGTCTTGTTGAATGTCTTTTGACAATATCTGAAAGCTAATTGGGGGAGATTAGTGAGGGAGTTTCTGGGGAAATTCATGAGTATATCTTTATTAAAATCATGATCCCTGGGTTTTATGTCTCAACTTCAATCATAACTTTTTACTACAAAAAGAAAGAAGATCAAGAGGTATGATGTTACAGCAGGGGATAGCATAGAATATTTGTGTAATTCAGAATTAGATTAAGTTCAGAGCCACACCAATAGTTTTAAGGCACACTTGTACAATAGATAGTTGGAGGGAAAGAAGGGCTTTAGAGGCCTTAGTTCATATTCAATTAATCTCTCAGGGTAATTTGTGTACTGGGTTCTGCTGGCAACCCTTTGGGTAGCTTTCTTCACGGGCGAGGGTTAGTTGATGGAATGATTTGTTATGTTTCTGTTACACCGTATATCGATCTTGCTGGTGGAAAATGTTAGCCCTGTCCTTCCTATATCATTCATCTTCCACTCCCACATTTATTACTCCCAGCCCCCCATTAGTAATTCTTGTGTCACAGAGGGACAGACATCTCATTAGGAATATGCCAAGGTCAGTGAATGGCCTGGCTGTGTGTTGCTGCAGGATTTTTTAAAGGCAGTCATTACTCAGAACTGCAAAGGGGAATCAGCATTTGAGTAAGAGAGTTTTACCAAGTTTTGAAAGTGGACTTGTTCTTAACTTCAATGAGAAATTGAATTCTGAGAGGTTGAAATTTGTTTTTATTTTTATGTCCCTCAATTGTACCATCTCTTCTTTGTTTAGTCGTCCAGTGCTCTGCTGTGCTCACTGAAATGCTGAGACCTGGATTTTTAAAAAGTTAGGAACTATTCCTGACATACATAAATCTGTAAGAATAATACAGCAAATGTTCAAATAAGCCAATGGTATATATGCATCAGAGCCTAGAAAGGACCTATGAATAAATGGAAACTTAGTAGCTCAGAATTGTGTATGGTTTGTTTATTTGTTTGTTTGTTTGTTTTGCTCTAACTGGTTAGTGAGTCTTCCTTTTGCTTTGGTGGATGATGCAAACCAGGCCCCAGTGAGTTCTTGGGACATGATCCCAGTAAACTGCCCATGTTGACCTAAGTCAGTATGTAATAAGGAGATAGTGTTGACAGTGAGCAACGTGTTTCATTTCAATACGGCACAGGGTACATCGATGGCAAAATGTTTGGGCATGTGTGATGCTGGTAGAATCTCTGACACTTGCATCTAATTACCCTCTATTTCCTGAGGTCTTTGGTCAAAAAGTCGCAGAAGAGGGAGGAAGCTAGTGAAGGTGGTCACAGGAAACATCTCTTCCCTCCATCTGTCTTCTCGCTGAAAGGTTCACAGGTTACATCACAAGGGCATTAGGTGAGCCTACCCTTTCTGCCCCCAAGTGAGCCCAGGATTTCATGGAGGCCCACATTTCCCCCGTTCCTTTTACAGGGCAGATGTGCTGGTAGTGTTACAGATCTTCACTGAAGCAGAGGCTTTCTCTGCTTTTTGCACCCAGTCCTGGAAGTTACTTTCCCTTTTCCTCTAAATTTACAGTAGAGGCACTTTTGGTGGTAGTAAATTCTATGAGAGGATGCTCCTGCACCAACAGATTGGAGATGTGCAGCTCCCACACCTGTAGGGCTCTCTTGGAGAAAGATTTCTGCTAACAGAGCCTTCCCTATGGGGCGAGGAGTGACTTCTTTCTAGCTTATTCCACCCTTTGTTTTCACTCCTCCATTAGTTTATAAGCGCTCTTCCTCACACTCCAGCTCTGCCTCTTCCCTCTCCTCTCCCACTAGCTGTGTTTAAAAGACTGGATCACATTATAGACAACTGTCCTAAACTCAGGGAGGGAATAACCCACTACAAATAACCTCAGATTAAAAGTGACGTTTAGTTTAGTCCTTTAGCCACCAACTTTCAATACGTGAAGACTCTGCTTCCTCACCTCTGACCCCACTTTTATTTATTTATTTTTTTTGCTGTACTGGGGATTGAACCTAGGGGCATTCTACCTCCAAGCTACACCCCCCAGCCCTATTTTTTTTATTCTTTATTTGAAACAGGGTCTCACTACGATGCGAAGGGCCTCACTAAGCAGCTGAGGCTGGCCGTGAACCCAGATCCTCCGGTCTCAGCCTCCCAAGTACTGGGATTACAAGCGTGTGCCACCACACCCGGCTGTCTGACCCCACTTTTAAAAAATTATAAGTGGTCACTAAAGTTGAAAACCATGGTGCATGCCTGTAATACCAGCAACTCAAGAGGCTGAAGCAGGAGGATTGCAAGTTCCAGGTCAGCCTGGGCAACTCAGTGAGGTGCTATCTCAAAAAGAAAAAAAAAAGGCTAGAGATGTAGCTCAGTGGTAGAGTGCCACTTGGTTCTATCCCCAATACCACCACCAAAAAAAAAAAGTCACTGAATTAGAGAAAGGGCCATTGAGAATTTAAGAGTTCTGGAATTAATCATAGGATGAATGTGTTCCTTTTGGTTTTAGTATAAGTTAACAATACAAATGACCTTTCAGTTGAAACTATTCCTGGACTAGGTGTAGGAGTGATTCAGTTTATGTCTATAACACAACTGGTATGGAAAAAAGAACCAAACACCCATATTTACCTTAGTCTAAATAGAATCAATTAACAACAGGTTGTCTGGTTACTTTAGCACTATGAAGAAACAGATTTTTAAGTCATGAAATGTCTATTTAATCCTTTAGTTAACAAACTTCTCTTTGTTTTTTATCTTAAAAATGTTTTTTGTCTTTGCTTTGTATTCAGATGTATTCTTGTCATGACAAAATCTGTGATGGAGATTTTTTTTTAAGTCTGGGTGACTGAGTGGAAAGAAAATGGAACAAAGAGCCCAGTTTTGGAGTTAGAATCAGCTGGGTTTGATTCCTTGCCCTATGCTTACTCACACGGAAACCCCAAAAGCTACTTACCTCCCCTGAATGTCAGGTTCCTAGCCTGTGAAAAGAAGATGATAATACTACCTTGCAGAGTTGACAGCAGGGTTAAGAGAAGTAATAGGTAATGTCAAGTAACTAGTAGTCACTTAAGTCACTTAAGTGTTAGCTCCTCTTTCCTTTTGTTTGGGCAGGTTGAGGTCCAGCTCAGGTTAGCTATAGGGTAGATGGATCATTTAATGAGAAGCAAATGTGTAGCTAGTTCCTTCTCATCATTCATAGATGAAAGACACCAGAGGAGGGAATAAGTATCCTTATTCAAGAGGACAGAATTGTTGGTAGAGGAAAGATTAGATCCCCTAAATCCCTTTCTTAGGCCCATTTATTTCCCTTTACAATACAGCTTGACCCATGATCCAATAATTCTTACTTTTGAAATTCATAATACATAGCAGCCACCTCCACAAATCTCCCAATCTAGTACCACCAAAATATCTAGATTCAGGCAAATATGATCTTTAACTACCTGCTAATTAAGGCAAAATTGTAGAACATAATAACTTTTAAAGCCTGAGTGCATTACAAATTCCTCTCATTCATGCCTATCTTGAAATTAAGGAGCACCCAGAATTTGGATACCTTTTTGGTATAGCAGAAGATGGCACCTAGTTATACGGTTCATGCCTAGAAGTATAATGGCTTGTTCAAAGGATGTGTGCATTTTTTTTTTGCAGTATTGGGGATTGAACCCAGGGACATTCTACCTCTGAGCTACACCCCCAGCCCTATTTTTATTCTTTGTTTTGAAACAGGGTCTCACTAAGTTGTGGAGGGCCTCACTAAGTAGCTGAGGCTGGCCGCGAACCTGCGATCCTCCTGTCTCAGCCTCCCAAGTACTGGGATTACAAGTGTGCACCACCACACCTGGCTTGTGCATGTGCATTTAAACTTGAATAATTGTTGGCAGATTTTACCTCCCTGGGGGATTGTACTGAGTCCCACTTCTACCAGTCATATACGACAGTGCCAGTGTCTCCCATACCTCATCAACACAGTGCATTAGCAAATGCTTTGATATTGCTAGTTTGGCAGATAAAAAAATTGTCTTTTTAAAAATTTGATGACCCATGTTGTTTTCCTTTTGTATTTGTCTGCTTTCTGTCACTGTGAAAAAATATTTAAGAGAATCGACTTAAAAGGAAGAAAGATTTATTTTGGCACATGGTTTCAGTCCATGGTCGGTTGGCCGCATTGCTTTTGGGCCTGCGGTGAGGCCAGAGCATCAAGGTGGGGAATGGTGGAGGCTACGCAGCTCATGGTGGTTGAGAAGCAAAGAAAGAAGAAGAGACCAAGGGTCCCAATAGCCACTTCAACAGCCAGTCACCCACCTTCCCTCTACTAGACCCCACATTCTAAAGGTGCCAGGAGTGCCACAGGCTGGCAACCAAGCCTTTAACACATGGGCCTTTGGGGACATTTAAGATTCAATCATAACAACTCTCTTGTTACGCAGCACCTCTCTCTTCTTCACCAGATTTCTTCCCCATCTTTCTGTCCATTATCTAATGTTTTTGGTAGAGATTTTAGATTGCTTAGCATCTTTTATTGGGACACAGCCACTGAAGAGATGATCTAGAAGAAACACAATTGAGACAGAAACTGAACCCAAAGAGGATGAAAAAGGCAATGAATCACTCGCATGAATTAGTCAATAGAAAGCTATTGATTCAACACACAGTTGGTCTAAAATTCCTCAGTTTTTAGAGTGGGATTTTAGAAGGCGAGGCCTTGGGGATAGTAAAATATTGATAGGGCCTTCCCGTCAACTTGTCCTGTCATGGCCAAAGAATGCATCTGTGACCTTAAGTGGCCTAAAACTCAAGAGGAAAATGCCCAGGTAGAGCACACCCTGCTGTAATCTAGAAAAGTTGTATAAGTGCCAAACAGTCATTGGGTAAGGAGGGAAGCTGAAGATGCCTTGGTCCATGCTAAGCTTCCTCAAGACTCTCATTCAGTCTCTGCCTATTTAAGTCCCTCTTGGTACCATTAGAGGGCCAAGACTGATATGCATCTGCTCCTTTTCAGTTTAAAATGTGCTAAGAGTTGGGCGCAGTAGCGTAGGGCTATAAACACAGTACTTGGGAGGCTGGGGTAGGAGGATCACAGGTTTGAGGCTAGCATGCCATACAGCGAGACCCTGTTTTAAAATAAGAACTAGAGAGGGCTGGGTTTGTAGCTCAGTGGTAGAATGCCCCAGGTTCAACCCCAGCACCACAAAAATATAAATAAATAAATAGATAGTGATAGGAAACCAAGTGACTTTGGATTCAGGGCCAACACCCAGGGCTGTTTTTGAGTCTTCAGGCCACTCCTCTATTCAGGTTTTGACTAGAAAGCCTCTGCCAGGCCCAGAGAGGGGTGCTGTCTGCCTCCTTGCCCCTCTGTGTGCTGTGGTCCTCCCTTTGCATATGCTTTGCAAAAGCTGTCCATGCTCAATAAGAACATTATAGTCAAGGTGATTGACTTTTTCATTATTTTTCCAGCAAGAATGTTCATTCATTTTATTAACATTTTTCAGGCAGCATATCATAGTGATTAGGAGCATGAACTCTGGGGCCAGACTGCCTGAGTTTAAATCATGACTCAGCCACTTATAGATATCGAGGCCAAAATATTAGTTATCCCCTCATGCCTTCATTTTCTCATCTGTAAATGAAGATAATTAAGTGTGTGTGTGTGTGTGTGTGTGTGTGTGTGTGTGTGTGTGTGTGTATGTGTGCAGTATAGTATATGAGTAGCTTAATACAGTGCCTGGCTTACAGTAAGTGATCTAGGTTCATTAGTGGTAGTAAAATATAAGTTTTTTTTTCAGATACTAAGGGTAGGTGGAAAAAATGCTTGCTATGTACCTTTCACACAAATATTTTACATATATTAACTTCACTCACCATAACCCCATGGATTATCTTTTTATAAATGGACACTCAGGCACAGAGAGGTTAAATAAATTGTTCAAAGAACTTGCCCAAGTTAGAAAATGGCCGAGCTGGGGTTTGCTGATATACTATGGACATGCAGGTGTTATCATTGTGCTGTGCATGGAGTGTCTCTTCCAGAACACTCGCCTAGTGAGTCTGGCAGACTGGCAGTAGTAATAGTTAGCAGCCCTAGCCATAGAGGTAACAGGAGTGATAGCCTCTGGCTCATGAAAGAGGATGTAGGTTTCCAGCTGCTAGTCTCCCCACCTCACCTGTCTGAGTCCATCTCTCCCCCTGGGCCTTATGAGGAGCTTCTGTCAGTATTCCCACAGATGAGGAAAGTGAGGAACATAAGAGGCCATGGCTACCAAGCCGTGAAGCTATAATTGGAGACTACACCTGTCTGGTTCCAGTGTCAATGACCTTAATACCACCCAGAGTGTCCCCAGCTGGGAGTCCCTGTCCTGGACCAGGTGGTCTGGGTATGGTGAGGCAAAACAGCAATGCAGGTTTAGGGGACTTGGAAGCAATCTGTTTCCTTCCACCCTTACCTGTATCTCACCTGATTCTGCATGCAAAGCCTCATTAAAACAAACAAACAAACAAACAAACAAACAAACAAACAGAGTCCATTGAAGGCTAAAATAAAACTTACGTGATACAACTGGGTGCTGTAAAAAGTCTTGTTTTATTTTCTATAAGTCAGTCTCAGATCCTCAATAGGAATGAATTCAAGGACTTTCCTTAAACTGGGATGAAATAATGAAATATTGATTAAGCCCAGGCCACAGTTCTGCGTCTGTTGGGAGTTCCAGGCCAGAAGGCAGCCTAGGGAGAAGAGGCTGATGAGGGCGTTGGGCCTCTGCGGAAGAGATGGGCAGTGTAGGTTAGCTGTGTCCAGTTCTGCCTAAAGCCCAGGTTTTAGGGACTTCATTTGTGCTTCTGGGACAAGTGCTTTGACCTAGGTAGGATAGGAATAGGAAATACACACCTTGAAGTCCCTGCGAACCCAGAAAGGACAATGATCATTGATGCACGCAGAAAAGACTGAATACAGAGCAAAGTCCTTGGATGTCACACTCCTTATGCCAAGAACATGATACAAAGCAGAGGGGACCATAAGTCTGAATAGAAAGAAACATTCCTCTTTGTGATCACCTGCAAATGTGGATTTTTTTTCTTCTTTACTACTTTATTAGTAAAGACACCTGGGGATTACATTTTAATGTTTTCATATTCTGGCGATGTTCTTTCTCAGTAATTTTGAAATGGTAATGTTTTGTTTTCTTTAAATTCATGGTTTTTTAATTTCCAAGGTCATGTGTGTAAACATAGAGGTTTTATTAACTTATACACACACACTACACACATGTACACAAGTTCCGCTCTTCTAGATTAGATTTTTCAGGCATTTTCATTTTTATGTTTGCAGTAGACCTGCATTGCACTCAGGAATTCTGTAGATGGTACTTGTCTTCCAGTTCTGTCCCCCTTTATAGAATGGAGCCACTATCTCCACAGAACCTGAGCTTACGCCTCCACATTGCACTTGTGACAGACACCGGTGTTGGGGCAATGAAGAGTTGTGAAAAAGCCTTAGCCCAGATCAAAATACTTGGGGCTAGTCCCTAAAATAAAAGTAAAGCAAACATTTACCTATTGTTTAAAGCATGTTGTGGGGGACACCCTTTCTATCTGCTTTGTTTTAATGTGGACACATGGATACAGATATTTCTGTCAGAATTAAGGCATGGGTAACTCCCTCTGAAGAGCTGTCTATCCCATTTTCTTACTGAGGAATGAAGACGGGCATTTTGGGGTGAGGTCCCTTGGACTGCCAGACTGCCTTGCAGGATTTTGCTGTGAAGTGTTTGGAATTTTGAAAAGAAGTATTAGTACATCCATTTTGGCCATGGTTTTAAAACATAGGACTTCATAAATTTGAATGAAAAATTTTCCAGCATACTAATAGGCACTGAAATTTGTAAGGAACAGCATGCTAGATTGTAGGGCCCTTGAGGGAAAGGACAGGGTCACATTTATTTCTCTCCTCCCTGGCCTTGGAAACATAGCCAATCTCTATAGAGTCGGTGCTCAGTGAATGTTTATTGAAGTAAATTCAGTCTAAAATGGTGAGTGGTCAGTTTGTGTGGTGGCACATGCCTGTAATACCAGTACTTGGGAGGCTGAGACAGGACAATTACAGGTTTGATGATAACTTCAGCACTGTAGCCAGACTCTCAGCAACCTAGCAAGACCCTGTTTCAAAAACAAAAAAATTATCTCTATTTGCAGATGACACGATCCTATATTTAGAAGACCCAAAAACTCAACCAAAAGACTACTAGATTAGCAAATTCAGCAAAGTAGTGGGATACAAAAATCAATAAAAAATATTAGTAGCATTTCTATATGCCAACTATGGATCCACTAAAAGAAATCCAGAAAACAATTCCATTCACAATAACCTCAAAACAAATAAAATATCCAGGGGAATAAACCTAACCAAGGAGGTAAAAACCTCTACAATGGAAATAATAAAACATTAAAGAAAGAAATTGAAGAAGATCTTAGAAGAAGTAAAGATCTCCTTGCTCTTAGATAGGCAGAATAAATATTATCAAAATAGCCATTCTACCATTCTCTGTGATCTACAGAGTAAATGTAATCCCTATGAAAATACCAATGTCATTCTTCACAGACCTAGAAAAATCAGTCATAAATTTCATATGGAGAAACAAAAGACCAAGAATAGCCAAAGCAATTCTCAGCAATAAGAACCATGCAGAGGCATCACAATTCTTGACTTCAAATTATACTACAGAGCTATAGCAATAAAAATGGCATGGTATTGGAGCAGAATAGAAGATACAGAAACAAATCCACACTTATATTATAGCCAATTGATTTCCGACAAAGTTGTCAAACACATGTGTTGGAGAAAAGACAGCCTTTTCAACAAATGGTGTTGGGAAAACTGGTTATCTAGTTGTAGTAAAATGCAACTAAATCCTTACCTCTCAACCTGCATAGGAGTCAACTCGAGATGGATCAAAAACTTGGAAATTAGACCAGAGACTCAACAAGACCCCCTTAGCTCAGGAAATTAAAACAAGAATTAATAAATGGGATGGCATTTAACTAAAAAGTTTCTGCTTATCAAAGTAAACCATCAAGAGTCTAAAGAGAAAGCCTACAGAATGGGAGAAGATCTTTGCCAGTTATCCCACTGATAGAAGACTAATATCTAGAATATGCAAAGAACTTAAAAGACTTTACAATAAAAAACCCAAATAACCCAATCAAGAAATGGTCAATTCAACTAAATAGACACTTCACAAAAAAGAGATACAAATGGCCAATAAATACATGAAAAAAATGTTCAACATCATTAACAATTAGGAAGATGAAAATAAAAACTATACTGAGATTCCATCTAACCCCAATCAGAATGGCAATCATCAAGAAGTCAAAAAAACAATAAATGCTGGAGAGGATGTGGGGAAATTGGAACTCTTCTACACTGTTGGTGGGATTGCAAATTATTTCAACCACTATGGAGATTTTGCAGAAAACTGGGAATGGATCCACTATATGATCCAGCTATACCATTCCTGAGTATTTTTCCAAAGGGACTGAAATCAGACAATACAGTAATATATGCATATCCATGTTCATAGCAGTACAATTCACAATAGCCAAATTATGGAAACTACCTAGGTGTCCATCAACAGATGAATGGATAACAAAATTATGGGATATCCACATTATGTTAAGTGAGATTAGCCAGTCACAAAAAGTGAAGGGTCATATGTTTTCTCTAATATGTGGAAACTAGGGAGTAATTGGGATACCAAAGGGACTCCAGATAATGGAAGAGAAACTTCAGTGGAGCCAGGGTGGTGGTCTGGGGGAAGGGGAGGGAGAAGAGTGAGGATCAATGAAGGAATTACTACCATTGGCTTTAAGTACCTATGTGAGATTACTGATGTCAATCTCAGTACCCTGTTTGGGAAAGGTGGGGTTGGAGAAGGAGGCAGGGGAAAGCCCACCAAAAGCTGTGTGCATATATGTCACTATCGACATGATTTACATTATGATGTGAGACTATAATGCACTAATAAAAGTATATTAAAAAATAAAAAAGGGCTGGGGGTATACCTTGGAGGTAGAATGCCCCTGGGTTCAAAACCCAGTCCTACAAAAATAAAAATAAAAAATAAAAAGAAGATAATTGTCCCATGAAGTTTTATTTGTAATATTCTTTCAAGTTTCGTTTAAGGGACAGTTACACTATCAGATCACTCAGGACACACTTGAGACAGGGAAAGTAAGGGGGGGATTGCAGGAAGGTCTGTTGTCTTTCACTTACCTGTCATTGCAGTGGGCGATCAAGTGAGAGTGTTCCTTTTTCTTACCTGCCTGTTCCCTTTAATTATTTGATTCACCAAATAATTATTTATTAGCTTAAGTGTATGTTTTATGCTGAGGATTGGGGTAGTCTCATAGGACAGCAAAGGTAAATAAAATCCAGTGCTTGACCTCAAAAGGAAGCAGGCTGGTCAATAAATTAAGTTGTTACAGGTATCCGGTAGGCAGGATTTGTGTTCATGGTACTAACCTCTCTTCTATCATCTCCTTTCTTTTCTTTCCTCTTTATGTTGTCTCCTTTGAGAAGTAGAGTTCTTATAGGGTTTGGTGGGGTTGAGGACAAATCCACATCTACCAGGGCTCTGATCAAACACTGTCTGGCCAGTCAGCTGGGTTCCACTGTGGCAAATGCATTGAAGGTTTATTGGAGAATGGGAAGAAGAGCCTGTCTGCAGTGGTCTAGAGTTCAGTGGTGTCATTCCATGAACATAACTAACCCCACTGTGAAGTGGACCATAGTGAGATAAGCAAGGTATGACTAAATCGCTGAGTGTGTTCAGGAACCAAAGAAAACAATTCTGTGTGCGATGAAGACTTTGTAGAGGAAATGGTCAGGAGTGGACTGTGTGTAACAGGACTGGTGGACTAGCTGTCAGCTCCCATAGGAATACTGAAATTGTGAATGGACCTTTTAGGTGTTCCATGAATATTTATTTCATCTATACAAATTCTATGATGTTGTTTGTGATGGTGTGCGTGTCTGTGTGTGTTACTAAGGATTGAACCCAGGGGCATTCTGCCTCTGAGCTACCCTCAGCCCTCTTATTTTTTGTTTTTGAAACAGGGTCTGGCTAGGCTGCTGAGAGCCTCGCTAAATTGCTGAGGCTGGTTCTGAACCTGCAATCCTCCTGTCTCAGCCTCCCAAGTACCGGGATTATAGGTGTGTGCCACCATGATGTATTTTTATCCCTAAATCTCCTATTGTTTTCTAACTTTCAATATGGTTGTCAGCACAAATGGACTTTAAACTCTATATCCTATACGTTTTGCTCTTCTTTGTAGCAAGGGGTTTTCAGCCTGTTTCCTGGCACTAAAGGATTTAGTTGGGGTAATTTCACAAGAAGAGTTAGACTTTAGATCTATCTGAAAACTGCTGATTGTTTTCCTGTTTTGTTTATGAGGGTATCATTTCAGAATCCATTTTCCTTTTCCTCTCTTATCTCAAAGCATTTCTTCATCTTTACTCAGTAGTGGCTCTGTATAGTTTTGGATATACATATCTTCAAGGCTTTCACCTGAAAGTTGTGTTTTGCCACTGTAAGTGGAAAAGTAATAATATATGTTTATTCATGGCCACAATAAAGGATGAAAATATAGATGATACGTTTTTATAGCTATTCTACCTCTGTACTCAATCTAATCAGCATAAAGCTAATGCTTATTGCTATTACTTATTACTAGTATTTTAGATTTTCTCTTATTGCTTTTTTCTATTTAAACTTTGTCATTTTTTCAGGATCAGTCCAATTCAACTAAACAATTTTAAGTTTACTGCCATCTGTATACAAAGCACTACATGGGAGCTTTTGAGGCCCTGGAGGAGAGAAGTTGAGAGTCTCTGCCTTCTAGAGACTCATGATCCAGTATGGAGGACTGTCTATAGATCATTCCATTAGCAGTTAGATTGTGAAGAATGCTATCACTGAAGTACCATAAAGTTTTGTAGGAATTTAAAGGAAAAAGAGATTAATACACAGGGGTTTTCCAAGTTCATGAATTTCTTTGGCTAATGAAACTGTTCCATGATGTCTAAAATCCCCACTATGCACAGTACCAGGCACATACTGTAGAGCTTCCTTAGCACTGTTAAAACATGGTACACATGTGGAGTTAAGAATCCTAAAACTATACTAAAGCCTGTATGGTGGAAAATAAGACTATCTCTTAATGCATTCCGTCATCTTTCCTCTCTAGAGACACTCACTTTGCAGTTTCCTATGTCAGATTGGTTGTTAAAGATTTTTTTTTGGAAGATCCTGTTTTTATTTCATTGAATTCAACCCAATGTAATAAACATTGTACATATGTGATGTTAGGTTCGGGGAGTATCAAGAATAGGATTCTGATCTCTGAAAGCTTATAGTATAGCACACATAAAGATATAAGTTGGACTAGTACATGTTCGGTGATATAATAGAGATAGAGGGTACATATTCTGATAACTCAGATGAGGGAACGAATGATTCACTGCCCTAGGGTGGAGTTGGGGAATTTTCATAGAGGTCACTCACGGTCCTTCAGCTCAGATGTGGGCTGTGAGGCTTCTACTAGACTGACTGGAAGCAAGTAAATCCTCAGGCCAAGAGAACCATATGTTCAAAGAAATGGAACACTTAAAATACATGTTTGAAGCCAGGCATGGTAGCACACTCCTGTAATCCTGGAGGATCACAGGTTGGAGGCCAGCCTCAGGAACTTAGTGAGACCCTCAGCAATTTAGCAAGACCCTATTTTAAAATAAAATAAAAAATAGCCGGGTGTGGTGGCGCACGCTTGTAATCCCAGTACTTTCGGAGGCGGAGACTGGAGGATCCGGGTTCGCGGCCAGCCTCAGCTCTCTCTCTCTGTCTCTCTGTCTCTCTCTACTTAGTGAGGCCCTCTGCAACTCCGTGAGACCCGGTTTCAATAAAGTTTAAAAAATAGGGCCGGGGTTGTAGCGCGAAGGTAGAACACCCCTGGGTTCAATCCCCGGTACCGCAAAAAAAATAAAAAAATAAAAAAATAAAAAAAATAAAAAAATAAAAAGGGCTGGGTTGTAGCTCAGAGGTAGAACAACTCCTGAGTTCAATCCCCAGTACCAAAAAAAAATTTTGAGGAGGATCCTTGCATTGGCTTGTACACCTGGAGATTAAGGCCAGACTGTCAGAGACATTAAATTTCTCATCCTTCAGTTTGGATGCCATCTGAGTAGGGATGAAGGGGATTGGTTGAAGGAATATATGCATAGTAGGGTTATGAGGCATATTTGTCTTTAGAAGGATGGTTTTGATGGTCCTCTGAAGGATGGAATGGGCAGGGGAGAGACAGTATGGATATCTGTTATGATTCTAACACTGGCTATCACCTGGACAGGAAAGAATGGGAAGGTGGCAGGGGAAAATGAAGAGCAATGAGGTCTGAGAGATATAATAGAAGGATGAAGGACAGGCTCTGAGGCGGGGTATAAGCATGCTCTACCTTAGGATTTGTGACCCTGCTAAGGGAACAGTTGAGTTTAGACATCATCTCTGGTCTTGAAGGAGCCAACATTCCAGAGAGAAACAGCATTCCCACACTGCAGAAAAAGAAATGAGAAGAAGAGAACCCTGGGAAAAGATCAACAGCCATCCTGTGGTAGAGGCAAAAGTGACTGATTACAAAGGCAGAATGAGCACAGTCAGGAAGCTCATTCACAGTCAAGGAGAGCACACTGTGGGGCTTGGAGCATGGAGTATTCCTTAGTGCCTGACCATTGCTTTACTTGAAGTCGAGATTTAGAGAGAGATTTGGCAGTCAGAATGTCAATGTTGATGTCTGAGGGAGAATATGACTTATTTGGGCAAGAAAAAAAGGTGATAGTGGAGAGTCTTGAAGAGAGAGGGGATGAATTGACCCCGTCCCTGGGCCATCGAGTGGGGATCATGAAAGGAAGTAGGGTCAGTGTACCATCTCTCCTTCTCATGTTATCTACTCAGTGAATTTTCCCTAAGGTGGTTGGTAAATGTGAGGCCGAATGTGGGGTCTGCTTGTGGAGAGGAGTTGGTTGTCTAGAGTGTGAAAGGTGGTGGCCAA
Organism: Glis glis; assembly: GCA_004027185.1. Lineage (NCBI taxonomy): Eukaryota > Metazoa > Chordata > Mammalia > Rodentia > Gliridae > Glis > Glis glis. The sequence goes on from PVJS01009445.1 coordinate 25,344, forward strand.
GGCAGGCAGCAGGGAGGGGTCAGCAAAGCCACCACCGGGAATATGTTCCTGCCACTGAGCTTGGGTGAGATCTATTTGCTGCCTTCGCTGGCAAGCCATTTCATCGTTTCTCTTGAGTATCTAATTTTATGGATCAACCCAAATGAGATCATTTTCTATGGACTTCCTAAAATTTCCCCTGAAGTTTTAAGTCACTTTGCTTGAAAAACTGGATGCTATTCATCATTAATGAGGTCAGACCTGCACATCTAGCTAAGAACATCAATGTGAGCGCAGACGGCGCCTTTGAAGGACACTGTGCCAGACATCACAGGGGGTTCCTGTGCATTGGTTGAGATGTACAGATTAATGGCCACAGTCCTAACGTGGTGTTCTAGAAACGTCAGTCTGTACGAGGAGACAGGGAGTTGGTTAGGTCACCAGAGCCCGGAGCTTGAAGTGCAGCGTTACTGTACGGCATGCTTCTGTTGTTTATAACTTTCTGTAATGTGTGATAACAAAGAGCAGTGTGTGGTAACAAAGAACACTCTGTTACCACGAGTTATTTTAACCACCATCCTTCGGCTGCTCAGCCTTTTTTCCCCCTTCTTCCTCGCAGCTCTGTTTCTGGCTCCCTGTCTCCCTCACCCACTTCCACCTCCTCCCCAGCTGCTCCTCCTGGTCTCCTTGTGCAAAGTCCTTTCCCGTGGCGGTTTCTCCTCCACCACAGAGAACCTACTGGAGGCTTTTGCTTTATAGCAGCACCAAGTTGTCGTTCTTCTTCCCTCTCCTTGCATGTACATTCCTACCAAGGGGTTTCCAAATTTAGAGACCCCCAAGATAAAAGATGTCCTGGGGACCCCTTTAAGGTTAAGGAAAGTCTAGGAAGTGTGTGTATGTGTGTGTGTGTGTGTGTGTGTGTGTGTGTGTGTGTGTGTGTGTGTATGTGAGAGAGAGAGAGAGAGAGAGATAGCACAGTTCCGGCATCACTTCTTCTGCTATTGGTTTTGATGGCTTCGTAGTTGTTTTCTCTCTTCTCAAATGACTTGCCGTCTTTTTTAATGCTTCTAGCCAAGACACCTAATAAACTTATTTAAACTAGACCTGAAGAATTACTGTATTTTGTACTTAAAAACCTAACCCCAGGCTGGGCATGGTGGCGTACGCTTGTAATCCCAGTACTTGGGAGGCGGAGACCGGAGGATCCGGGTCCGTGGCCAGCCTCAGCTACTTAGTGAGGCCCTCCACAACTTTGTGAGAACCGGTTTCAAAAGAAAGTATAAAAAATAGGGCCGGGGGTATAGCTCGGAGATAGAACGCCCCTGGGTTCAATCCCCGGTACCGCAAAAACAAAAAACAAAAAACAAAAAAACCTAACCCCAGGCCCTGAATGGGCCCTAACCCCTGGCCCCATGTAACTCCATCTGAACCCCTAGAGACAGGCGGGAAGTCATCTACAGTGATATAAAAGGTGAGGGGCCCAGAATGTTCAAATGGAGGCAGTTTTGTTCTCTAGAGACAGTTTCCAACTGTGCTGCCTTTTATTCGTGTATTATGTAGTGAGATCAGAAATTGTTGTTGTAAGCAAATGGTAGGCAGGACAAGGATATAGTGAGCTTTACTGATCATCTTGCACAGATTTCAAGGTAGAGAATGCTTTTATAATAGTTTTTGTACTTCCTGCCATGGATTTTTGTTTCTGTTTTTTGGCCTGGTTTATAGAACATACCTGAGGTGATTTTCTTGAACCCCTTTACTCTGAAACCTTGCTGTGTGCATATTCAGTGGTATAACTCAGGCCAACAAAAATATAAAAAACAATCCAAAGTATTCCATTAAGAAACCCCCAGAAGCCAGGTGTGGTGGCACATGCTTGTAATGTCAGTACTTGGGAGGCTGAGACAAGAAGATCTTAGGTTTGCAGCCAGCCTCAGCAATTTGATGAGGCCCTCCATAACTTAGTAAGACTGTGTTTCAAATAATAAACAAATAAACAAATAAATAGGGCTGGGAGTGTAGCTCAGAGGTAGAATGCCCCTGGGTTCAATCCCCAGTAACACACACACACACACACACACACACACACACACACACACAAAACAAAGAAACAAACAAACCCCACAGAGCCAGCGTGATGGTGCATACCTGTAATCTGTAATCCCAGTACTTGGGAGGCCGAGATAGGAGGATCACAGGTTCATGGCTAGCCTCAGCAACTTAGTGGGACCCTATTAAAAATAATAATAATAAAGTAGGGCTGGGGGTGTAGCTCAGAGGTAGAATGCCCCTGCATTCAATCCCCAGTACCATAAAAAAAAAGGGAAAGAAGAAATCCCTGCAGACTGGCTGTATGACCCTTAAAAAGTAAATTAATGTCTCCATTCCTCAGTTTCTGTACCTCTAGAATGGTACATAAACCCTAGTGTCTTGTCCATTTAAAAAATTTGTTAGTAATAGGACAAATTCAAGGCTGACAATTGAGTTTTCCCTAGTATTTCAATCCCATGTATGTAGTAGCAGTTACCTAGAGGGCTACGGTAAGGATTATGGACTGCTATGCTCAGTGAAAAGTAGGGTGTTGATTGGTGATGTCCACTTCGAACACAACAGTAAGGAGTGATGGCACATTTTGTGTATTTGCCATTCCTGCTCTAATACCACTAAGAGGAACCACCGGGCAATTGTGTTTTCAACACACACACACACACACACACACACACACACACACACACACACTTGAACCAAAATGTGGATGAAACCACAGGCATGAGTTCTGTTCCTCTTCCAGATGATTCAGCTTCAATTGGATCAAATTTTTGTTCTCTGATTCATAAGTCTTAAAACCAAGGGGATGAGGGGAAAGGGTGTATGGATAATTCAGTTTAAACACATCATCACTTTAGACCCCAGTCTTCTAAAAACTTTTGGCACTTGCAGAAGACAAGGTACTAAATTATAGCCCATTACCCATCCAATACAGCATTAAGCCCGAAAACTTGACTTTTTTTATGAGCATAGACCCAAGAATAGAAAAAAAAAGGTGTTGAGAAACATGTGTGGAAAATTATATAAACTCCATCTTGAGTCTGTTTCAAAAGTGAATACTAATATTTTTTGTAATTGCTCTAGGATGTCTGACAAAATTACATTTTCAAAATATCCAAGTGAAGGCTGGGGAGCTACAAAACAGTATTTTTAGAATGCTAGATGGGGAGGGGTGATGTTAATCAGATTTCAAGGTTCATCTTGACCCTCTGCCTCTCGGGACACTGATCAAAGTTTCGTGAATCCTTCTGATGCAGAGTTATTCATTAGAGTTCTCAGCACATAATTATGGACTGTCAGAAGATCTCAGTTTTGTGTAATAAATGAGTAACATGCCTGCAGCTTGCTGAGGTGTTAGCTTAATAACCTCATAGGACAGGTTGTTTTTCTTTTCCCTCAAGACCCGAGCAAACCGGCTTATGTCTAGCCCACCCTACCTCAAATGAAGATGTAAAGTTTAGCACTTAAGATTTCTTTACAGGTTTATTTTTGAGGGAAAAGAAGCATAGCTTTTCATTTCGTTCTCTTTTCCTTTGTCCTATCGTTTTTTGGATTGAAAGTGTAACAGATTTTGTTTTTATGCCTGCATCTTGGTAAGGATGTGTAAGTTTTTTTTCCTACCATGCACAGTGATATACAGTAAGATGTTAGTAAATCAGTGCTGATAAGCAGAGCCACGTTTAAATTGCTGTCTGCATGATACTCTTACTCAGGGATGCAATTATTTCCCTTGGTTTTGACAAGATGTCAGCTGTGATATGCACAGAGCACAAACATATCCTAAGACACCAGAGTGCATTAGAAATCTTTCCAGAGGAAAGCTCAAGTATGTGTCTGGGGCTCCATTCCGACTCGTCCTCTGTCTTTGGATGTTTGTTTATATTTAGATTATTAGCTGATTATGCACATGAAGTGGCATTTAAGAAGCACGAATCATTCTATTTAGTGATCATAATTAACAGCGGTTTCTAGGAATATTTTGCCTTCATTTTCAAGTTTGAGAGTATAAAGAGAATGAGAGCAATTCATTATCCGTCATTTTATTGGTAATGGTGGTAGAGGCACTTGTATATAAGAGCTTCAAGAGGGAAATCATGGTAGCTAATTTACGATAGACTTGTATTGCATACCTACTGCGTGCAGCTCACTGTTGAGAATACAGAGATGCATCAGCTACAGAATCTGGGGAAGTATATTAGTTAAGTAGTTCAGTTGCTTTACTAGCTCCCCCATCCCAGATTTCAATGGCTTAGCATACTCAGAGTGCATTTCCAGCTCGTTGTGAGGGCTTTCCACATGTTCATCCAGGGGCCCAGGCTCGTTCACCTTGGGTTCCACTGTCATGAAAGTTGACAGTGCTCTCTCCATTTGGCTGTAAAAGAAGCAAAGAAAAAGAGGTTTACTCCTGGGAGGACTGAAAATAAAAAAGCCCCTCTGTTCACATCCCATTAGCCAGAATTCAGGCACATGGCCAAACATAGATGCAAGGGGAACTGGGAAATGTAGTCTGATTTACTACACAGCTGGCAGCCTTGCCTTTAGCTCTAAGTATGTGCAACAGAATAGCAAGGATTGAGTGTGGTAAGGACAGATGGACAAAGGACTGGGGAGGTCAGGGAGGGAGGAGCTAGATGCTTAATACTTTTTTGTTTGTTATTATATTAGGGATTGAACCCAGGGGCATTCTATCCCAGAGCTACACCCCCGGCCCTTTTTATTTTTTATTTTGAAACACGGTCTCGCTAGGTTGGCCTCAAACCTGCTATCTTCCTGTCTCAGCCTCCCAAGTACTGAGATTACAGGCATGTGCCACTGTATCCAGCTGCTGCTTAATACTTTGAAAAGAAATAAAGTGGGTCATTCTTGTACCCAGCTCTGTCTGGCTGTCACATTCCCACATCACACACACGGTAATCCTTAGTGATAAGCTGGAATTTGAAGGCTTGGCCTACATTAAATATGAAGCTCATTGTGTAACCCAAGAATAGCTAAGGGATTCATGGTGGCCAAACGGTTCTGGGACAGACTCTACCCTCTCCTGCCATGACCCAGGGCCAGCCAGGCAAGTTTGGAAAAACACCCTGTGGAGTAGAAATCCTGCCTCTGAAGACCAGTTGCCCTGTGAAGCTGTGTGTGTACAGGGACAGTGGATGGTAGACAGAGCCACTTCAAACGCAGTTTTCCTAAGTGTGCAGGTTGTATTGAACCTCCATATGAAGAAGATCCAACAGAAGGCCTGGTTTTAAGTATTGCTACTGAAGAACCTTGTGAAGCTTGCCCCTCACTATGTTTTTCTCAGCCTTGATATCTGTCATATATCTTCAATACCCTTAGACTTCTGCTGTTTGGCAACTCTGTGGGATTTCAGCTGACTGCTTTTCAGGGCCAGGATTAGGACAACAAATCTAAAGGGCACCAAAAGCTCATTCATCAAGGCAAACAATATTTTAGTGTAATATTTAAAGAAGTCAATATTAATTTTAAAAATCCATGATGAATAAAATATCATCATGGATTTTTATTTTAAATAGGGCAGGGTCACTAGTAATGATTTATCCTTTGCCTCAGCTTCTGTGTGGCTCAGCCCAGTATTGTGACTGGTTTTGTCTTCAAAATGTTGATATTCTGTTCATCATGAATTTTTTTATTAATGTTGATTACTTTAAATGTTGTGCCAAAATGTTTTTTTATCCTAATTTTTATCCTTACTTTAAATATTGTGTCAGGATTTTTTAATCTACTGAGTTTTGGGAGCCCCTTTCGTCATGCACCTGAAGGTCATGCCCCTTTCATCATGCCTCGTTTCTCTTCCCTTGTCTGAGTCCTGGTTGACTTCTGTTTTCCTAGTGCCTAATACAATGCCTGAGACATGATAGATGCTCAGGAAATGCTTACGAATGCAAAAATTATACACCAAGAAGTGGATAAGCTAACAGGTGAGGTGTCTTGAAGTGGGAAGAGAGGATGGTTTTAGAACCAAAGCACATAGTCTGCAATGTAATAAGTCTCCAATGTAGTAAGGCCAGGCTTTGCTGGGGACCCAGGACAGTCAGTCATTGGGTTTTACAAACAGGCAGATTGCTACACCGGCACTTTTACAACAGTAGTGTCCAATGCTTCCTCTGTGAACCTTCTTAAATCACTGTTGCATTTTTTCCATCTTTAAAAAGAGTATTCATGCTAGGTGTGGTGGTGCACACCTATAATCCCAGTACTTGGGAGGCTGAGACAGGAGGATCACAGGTTCAAGGCCAGCCTCAGCAAATTAGTGAGACCCTGTTTTAAAAATAAAAAATAAGAAGGACTGGGAGTGTAGCTCAGAAATAAAATGTTCCTGGGCTCAATCCCCAGCAAAACACACATACACACACACAAGTATTCATAGTGTCCTCTCTTTTTACAGCAAAAATCTGTCAAATGGCTACCTTGCTTTTTTCTTCTGTTTCCTTTTTAGTTGTTTTTGTTTTGTTTTGTTTTTGCAGTACCGGGGATTGAGCCCAGGGGCATTCTACCTCCGAACTACACCCCTAGCCCTATTTTTTATCCTTTATTTTGAAACTGGGTCTCATGAAGTTGTGGGGGGCCTCATTAAGTAGCTGAGGCTGGCCGTGAACCTGTGATCCTCCTTGTCTCAGCCTCCCAAGTACTGGGATTACAAGTGTGCACCACCACGCCCAGCTCTATTTAGTTATTTTTTAATTTTTTGGATGGCAACATTTATGTCTGCTTATCAGCAGCTACAGTTCATTAAATGTCTCTTGTGTGTTGGTTCTCTGAATGATCACAGTAAATGTTTGAGATAGATATTTTTCCCCCTTTTTATCTGTCTTTCCAAGGTAGAAAAGGAGGGTCTTCCTGATTTTGAGTGGTAAAGTGATGATTTAATGGAGGTTTCCCTGGCTGCATAGCCATGCCCTTCCCAGCACGGATGACGATTCATGGAAAAAGGCATTTTCCTGCTAGTGACTTTAACCCTGGTCCAACGGCAGAGGAACAGCATCAGGATGTTGAAACTGCACTGACCACTGCTGATGGGAGGAGCTTTCCTAGGCAGGCAGAGGAGAAAATCCCATTAGTGGAATGAATTGCTCCGGACCTACAGATGTTTCCAGATTGTATGACCCCTGTTTTGTTTTCTTTGCTATTTGCAGATAATGTAGTAGTTTAGGAAGGCCACGTCCTCTCAGAGAAAGCACAAGCTACATGTCTGGATAATCTTTTTCCTAATTTGGTTTTGACCAGGATATTTAGCAAGTCAAACTCTCTGGGCATCAGTCTTTTCTTCTGTGAAGAGGGAATAATTCTAATAATTTCTGTTTACCACCTTTATTGGCAGTTGTTGAAAAGAGGTAAATAAAAAGTATTTGCAAGTTATAAACGCCATCCGCAAATTTAGTTGTTTGGAATTTGCTCAAAAAACAATATGACCCTATTTCAGAGGACCAGAGAAGATAAGGACACGAGCTGTAACCAAGCCACACTGAACGTGGGTGAGGAAAACCACCTTTAATATGAAATATCTTGTTTGTATCAAGCTATTTTGCATTGGAGGAGTTGGAGTGTCACAAAGACTGGGTTCTATTTTACAATTTCCTGAAGGAACAAGGCTATATTTTCAGCAAATGACCTGAAAAAAAAATTTTAAGAAAAGGAAGCTCAGTAGATTTTTTCTGGGGATAAAGTGTGTGTGGCAGGGGTGGGGGAGATTTCAAAGAACAGTTTTCTCTTATTCAGAATTTTAGTGCCCTCTCTTGAGTTCTAAAGTAGCTATGCACATTCTTAGTAACTTCACTGACAGAAAGTACAGCCTGAAGCCAAAAAAACTTTTATGCCAAACTTTAAGCTAGAGCAGATTTTTATAGCCATGTTAGAAACCTCGGAAAGAAGGGGGATTATACTGAGAAATGCTGACCTGACTTAGCAGGAATGGTGTCTCCACAATAATGACTTCTCCAGTGCATTACCCCAACCTGGCTGCAAGGGGTTTCTTGGCTTCTTTTGGTGGTCAGATCTAGAGATGGGGCAACAAGGGGTCTATCAGGTATCCCGCAGCAGCTACCTTTTGTTTTTCATGAGCTGTTTTGGATGCCACATGGATCTCCAGAGAGCCCTGGGACCATGCAAGAAGAATTACATAGTTAGAGAATCAGGAGATTTGGAAGAGAACTTGAGTTGACTAAATCAGAAATTATTAGCCTGGGCTCAACCAAACCCAGGGTCTTCACAGAAGGGTAAGGCAGGGAGGGGGGAGGGACAGGGCTATGTAGGAGTATCTGGAATAGGGTCAAGCAGGTAGGACCAAGATTCTCCATAGATCCATTTTAGTCAAAGCACTGTTGATTTTATATTCTTTATGTATTGTATTTGGCATGAGATTATGTTTTCTAAAAGATTGAATTGATAAGCATAATTTTAAGACCACTGATTTGGTACTGGTACCACTTTCTCTCAGCCCAGGAATTTCTTTTACATTCTTAGGCCAGAGGTAACTCATTCTCAGTTTACATAGCTCCAGTGATAAGGAACTATATTAGTCAGGATCCAGTGAAGAGACCAGAACCACACCAGTCATTTTATCAGAGAGAATTCACTATAGAGAATTGTTTAACTACATATCAGAAACCAAAAAGGTAAAATGGGAAGGATGTAACTGCAGGAAGCAGACATCACATCTCGAAATAGGAACAAGGGGAAGAAATAGGAATTTAGAGGAGGGTGTGGAGCTGGGAACCAGATCTCAGGAGACCGTGCTGATGAAGCCGGTTTGGGGAGTGTTAGAAAAGCAACAAACTGGAATCCTCTGTGGTGCCACAATGAAGAACTGTTATTGGGGCCAAGAGATTATGTTTTCTAAAAGGGTTGCATTGGCAAACATAATTTTAAGACTACTGACCAGGTACAACTTTCTTTCAGCTCAGGTCTTTCCTCTGGCAAGAGCAGAGGAGAGCCAGCCCTTTCCCTCCATCAGTTTTCCTCCAGCCCCTATGGGTAGAGGCTGATGGGGGACCCACTGGCAAAGGAGAAGTGTGGTTCAGAATCCCAAGGCACAGCATCGAAGGCTGTCAGTGAAGCCGAGATGCAGTAGCTTAGTAACCAGCACAGGAACTAACCTTTCCCCAAGGCATCCTGTTCTGTTGTGGAATCAGCTTCAAATGAGAAACAAAGAAGTGAGGACAACACAATTCCTTTCATTTTTAGGAACTCATCTTCCTTTCCTAAATTTTCTTTTCTTCAAGCTAACTATGCCCTGTCCCCTCAACCTGTCTCAAGGACGTGTTGTGTAGACATTTTGGTTGTCATCCTTTGGATATCTGCCAGTTTGTCAGCATCCCTTTTTAAATGAGGTTCTCAGTTTGCCAGTATCTATTGAAAACCTTAAGAATATGCATACTTTCTGTCTTAGCAATTACACTTCTAGGAATTTATCCTTATGAATTTTTCATGGTGTGCATAGACATTTAGCTATCAGGTTATTAATTTCAGAGTTGCCAATAATTTAAGAAATGGAAAACCCATATATGTTCAAGAGTAGGGAATTGGTTTAGGCTGTGGAATACTCAACAGGTATTATAAATTATGATGGAGAAAATTTAACAATATGAAAAGAAAGACACATCATATTTTTAGGTAAAAAAGGCAGGCCATGAAATGGTGTGCACAGCATCATTCAGTTTTTGAAGCGCATACTATGTCCATATTTCTAAAAAAGAACTAGGAGGATATGTACTCAATGTCCAACATGTGGTAGCTCTTTTGAGATGGAGATATTATATTCAGTTTTAACTTTATTTTTCTGTTTTATTTGTATTTTAAACATAGTCTACAATTACTTGCAGACATTAATTATGATACATGTTCCTTTTGTAATGAAGAAAAAATTAATTTGAAGACTGTAGGTATAGAAGCAAGAGAAGATTAGAGCCAGCCTTTCTTCTCCTTCAGTTTCCCTCCTATATAGGTCTTAGGAGCATAACACTGCAGGTATACTTTGGTTAAGGCATAGTGTAATAGAATTACAGTTTCCCTTCATCTGAAAAATATAGTTCTAGTAAGACAGCTTCAGATGGCATTGTTTACTCTTCTTTCTTTCTTTTTTTCTTTTACAATTCTGCTGCTCTATGGTAAGCTTATAATTATGTAAAATTCAATATATTGTTTACATGGGGATTATGGTTCTTATGGGATGTCAGAGGGAACCTGTTACTCAAGTTTTTCCCACCCTCTACAGATTTAAAAGGTACTGTTTAATCAACTTTATTGAGTTAATAACTTACATTCTGCAGAAAGCATCTATTTTAAGTATAAATTTCTATACAATTTGACTGATGTATATACTTGTGAAACACTCACACCCTCACTATGAGGGACTATTCCTATATCTCCACAAAGTATCATTGTGTCCCTTTGCAGTCAGTCCTTCTGCCAGCTCTGGGCCTAGACAACCAGTCCTTTTTAGTTTACTATAGATTAGATTTTCCTGTTTTAGAATTTTACATAAATGGAATCATCTACTAGGTAACTTTTGTTACTAGCTTCTTTTGCTCAGTATGTTCTTGACATTCATCTATTTTTGCATGTTTAAGTAGCTTGCTCCTTTTTTTTATTGCTGAGTAGTATTTTCTGAATGTGCCACAATTTATCTATCCATACACTTGCTCATGGGTACTTGGGTTGTTTTCAGTTTTGAGCTATTATGAATAAAGCTTCTGCAAACATAAAATCCTGTTTTTAAACCTATGTCTAGGACTATATATAAATTCTCACTGAATATCTTTTATTTTCTTAAATATTTTAAAAAGTTTTATTGAGACATAACTGATAGAAAAAATTGCATACATTTAATAATATGCATTTTGATGAGTTTGGACATATGCATACATCCATGATACCATCACCACCATCAAGATACTAAACATATCCATCACATCCAACAATTTCCTGTGTTCTTCTGTGTTTTTGTGATTCATCTCAGTCTTTTAGCTCTGTCATTGATCATTTTCACCATGCTTCTCATTGTGTGCCAACTACTCATTTAATGAGTGAATCTGTTATATCTTCATTGTGAAGGCAGCATTGGTGGGAGGATCGCTGAAGCCGTCAGGGAATTATATGCTGCCACCTAACTCTGTGACCTTGAGCAAGTCTCTTAAATAGGAACTTCACTTTCTTTTTTTTTTTTTTTTTTTTGCAGTACCAGGGATTGAACCCAGGGGCGTTCTACCTCCGCGCCACGTCCCTATTTTTTATACTTTATTTTGAAACCGGGTCTCATGAAGTTGCGGAGGGCCTCACTAAGTAGAGATGGAGAGAGAGAGAGAGAGAGAGAGAGAGCTGAGGCTGGCGGCGAACCCAGATCCTCCGGTCTCCGCCTCCCAAAGTACTGGGATTACAAGCATGCACCACCACGCCCGGTGGAAATTCACTTTCATAATGTGGAGAATCAAGAAAATTGCAGTAATGATTGGCTTCAGCTCTAAGTTTGGTGAAAATGTCTAATGATCGAATGGAGGCCGGATCTCACTTACTAAGACATAGTGCATTTGGAGGTGATGGAGATGGCTGAGACCAAGATGTTGAAATGTAACTAAGTCCTATATTGTTGCTTTAAGCTAATATTATGTCCTGGTACAGGAGTAGCACCCCAAATATGGCTTCACAATGGATTTCTCAAATCACCGACACAGGGAAAGCAAATTTCCTTTGATGTCATAGGCAACCAGGTTATAAAAGATAGAACCATAAGAAAATACAATCCAGTTGGGTAGGACCTCCATATCAGACCAAGGAGGAAGCCAGTGTACGAATCTCTCAAGACTGTGGGGTTTGAAGATCCCAGCTTTCTGGAAATAGCATTAACTGTAGGTAAGTATGTTTAGAGGTATGTAAGACACAGAAGGCTTAGAAGACACGTGTTCAGAAATGAAGAGAACTAGAATCCTAGAAATTCTGTGACAAAACCTAGGCACCCAGTCTTGGGTTAGGTGGGGTGCTGTTTCAAACTGAAACCCAAATTGGCTGGGGACACACACTGAAATAGCCCTGCTCTTCTGTGGACCACTGGCTTGGAGCAAGCACCACAGTAAATTAGCAAGAAGGCTAACTCTGTGTGTTAGGGAAAAGGGAGGAGCCAGCAGTGGAAGGGAAACTGAGAACTAGAAATGCTAGAGAGTGTGGTGGAGGGAAGGATTAGAGTATGCTCCTCGTGCAAACTCAACGAATATAGCTTCAAACCTGCACTTTGGCTCTGTTTGTGCAGTTCTGCATTGTAAGCAAGGGTTCATGTGCTGATATACATCAAATATACACAGAACAGTGTGTCAGGTATGACATGTATCAGTTTACTTAACCCATAGGGGATAAAAAGTGCAGCTCCCTGCTACATTCATTTAATTTTACATAAACATGCTCTTTGAGCCTGAAACAAATTTGACTGATTTTCATGTGAAAATAAAATATAAAATTGTTCTTGGAGTTATTCCTAAATAGAACTTGTCTCTAATCTCAATGTAAAAGAAATGTATAGGATCATCAGTGTTTAATAATTTCTTTCACATGTTAAATTTCAAAGCATGGAACAACACAATTTCACACAGAAATATTGGGTTTCTCTCCAGACCTGTTTGCCATCCTTGTCGTTGCGCATGCAACTCAGGTATCTGCATGATACCTTGCAGTAATGTTATTGCAAAAAAGACTTTCAGTTCATTGTTGTCAGTGTCTTTCCATTTATCTATTCATTAAAATCTTTTAGGACTGTAAGTCTGTGAGTTATCTCAGGGTAAATGCTGTTGCAGCTGCAAGCACTACCACCGAGTATTCTTAGGGCAAATGGGAAATAAATGCAATAATTTCCACTCATTATTCCAGTGTCAGAGATTAAGACATTGGAGCAGAGAGAAGTAAAGGCCTTGGTGGAGCTAGGGTTTGACTTTTAAGTGGTCTGACTCTGGAATTCATACTTTGTCACCATGTTATATGAACTGGTACTTGGTATGTCCTAGTCTGGGTGAGGGAAGAGTGCTTCAAGAGAGAGGTAAATATGATATGACAGCTATGTCTTCCTTCCCATAAAGTATTACCCAGAAGGGGCCATCCTGAGTTTCTGCTTCATGGCTGTGCATTGTATTTCCCAGCCAGCTTTGCCCCTATTGTCCCACCCTAACTGTCATCTTTCTGCTCTAAGCCTGGGCATGGCGATACAGGCTCCTCTTAGAACTGAGTCCCAAAGTATGGTAGCTCATGAGTGCCTTATTCAGAATTCTGGGCTCCATCCAAGATCTTCTGGATCATCTTCTGAATGTGACACTTGTGTAGAGAGACCTGGCAATTGGAAGATGTATCAAATCCCCAGGTGATTTGGGTGTGCACTGGAGTTTGAGAAGCACTATTTGAAGCATCCCATATGTATGGGATGCTTGCATCCATCTATCCATCCACCCACCCATTTATTTATTTTTGTGGTACTAGGGATGGAACCAGGGACATTCTACCTCCAAGCTACATCCCCAGCCCCCAGTTATTTTAGTTTTATTTTTTGTTTTGAAACAGGGTCTCACTAGATTGCTGAGAGTTTCGCTACATTGCTGAGGCTATACTTGAACTTGTGATCCTCCTGTCTCAGCCTTCCAAGTACTGGGATTACAGGTGCGCAACCACCTCGCCCAGCTGAATTATCCTGTATTTAGATGAATATTGCCATCAGTGTTCTGTGCCAGCCCAACTGTAGTGATCATGCTTGTAAATTGTAGCAGGCGGATGCATCTCTGTCTCTCCCCTACTGTGGAGGCAGTGGGTGGGCACTTGAGGAACAGGTGTGCAACACAAATGCAGTGGTTGCAGGCTATCAAGCTGGCTTCCAATTTGAGACTGGCAGCTATTTTTACCCAAAAAAGGGGAAGATATATACTTACTTAAGGGAGCAGTATTTAAAAAAACAAAGTAATAAACCCAAGTGAGAAAGGATTATAAACACACACATCATGCTCTATGGCTAAAAGCATATGCTTTTATTTAAGATTTGCTTTACTACTAATTTGGGCTTTCAGTTCTATTTGGGACTGTAAGTGAACTATAAAATGATGAGTGTGGCTTTGTTGGGCTGCTCATGTGTATCATAAGGTTCTCTTTTTGAATTCGCTCTACTTATATAGAAGAAAGAAACTAAACCACCACAGAGGCAGCACAATGATAGAACAACAAAAAAGCACAGTTTTCTCTAGAAAGCCAATTCTCTGTCATGTGCAGAAATCTCTGTAATAAGCAGGATGTCATAAAAAAGGAGTTCATGCTTGGCTAGACTTTTCAGCAAATTGTAAAGAGGAAAAAATGTCATGTTTTATTTACAGCGAATGCATTTCATACATGAGAACCAAATTCTGATAGCTCAATAATGGCTATTTAGAATGGCCCTGGAAGTTTTAGAGAAAACCCTCCTCCCTCTGGAAAATTAACTCATTACTGGCCAAACAGTGATGGACTGAAGAGATGCTGACTCCACTGTCATGGCAGAATGGACCCGCTATGAAACAGTACCGTCCACTGTGGGGGAACACCGGATGCTGGTCCTTGTGGACTTGGCAACTGAGGGCTTCATAGGTTGGCCTTTTTCATGATAGTCCAAACCCTGCAGTGGTTGTAAATGGCGCAGGGAGCCCCTCCTTGGGCGATTTGAGTTGTGTATGAGTCCGTGTTCAGGAAATGGTCAAACCTAGATATAATTATCAAGATGAACTCTTAATAACGAAGCTGTGTATCTAGCTAGCAATCCATGCAACCGAGGAGAGGCCCTCTGAGACAGAGTGTGGGAACTAGAAATAAAGGCTGATTCCATCATTCGAGAAGGCCTTCCTGCTTAGCTTTGCCCTGTCGTCTTTAGTGGCTGAGACCATGGGAGGGAGACCCAGCAGGTGGGCATGTGTTGAGCTTCATCCTTCATGTTGCACACGGCTATTTGTTTCACTCTGTGGCCACAAGGGATGTTCCCAAGGCCTTTCCTCTTCTGCTGTGTTTCTTGAATTATAGAGTTTATCTTTTACTTTATTATGGATGAGTTCTTGTGGCTTTTGTGAAACTCTCAGTGACATTTGAAAAATAAAAGAAAGCACTTTAAAACTATAGTAATTTTCTTCTAAAGAATAAAAATGCCAAATTAGGAATTGTGGGTTCCAAGGAGAAAGGCAAAGGGAAAACTATTTTTTCTTATCCCTCTGATTCTAGCAGTCCTGGGAATAGGCATATAATAGTTAAGACTTCCTTAAAGATATGAGTATTGGCAGCTGTTACTTAAGCTTTTGGGTAGTATTCTGTTCCTTAACACTGAGCAGATATCTATGCAATCCTTTTAAAAGTCAAAATCTGATATCCAGGATAGTAAAGTAAACATTGTTGGAGAAACAGGGTCTCGCTTAGTTGCTGAGACCCTCACTAAACCAGCTGAGGCTGGCTTTGAACCTGTGATCCTCTTGTCTCTGCTTCCCAAGTACTGGGATTACAGGCGTGTGCCATGATGACTTTCTGTTTATGATCATTTCTGATGGTTTAAGGGGGTTCCTGTGTACCTTGGAAAGGGGAGAGAGAGAGGAGAGAAGAAAGAGGAGGAGAGAACATGAATCAACAAGCTTTTAGGAACATCTACTTGTGACTTCCTTCCTCACATTAGGTTGGCCTGGTAGTTACAGACAGATAACTTGTGTGACTATTTCCTATTGTGTTATATCCTAGAAATGTATCTGTAGGCATTTGAATTCCATGCCTCCCGGTGATGCATTGTTTCCTTATTTAAATTCAAGGAGTACTTCCTGACAATTGCTAATTCCTGAGTGGGAGCTTTTGGTGTGTTAGTATGCTTTGAAATTGAAAGGCTTTACAGATCTCTTTGCATAATATTGGCCAAAGCATCAAAAGTGAGTTTTAACGGAAGAAAGAGGACCCCAGGTGTGAAAGGAAAGAATAATGACAAGATAGCTGTTTCCTGTGTGTATACATGTGCCTATCTCTGAATGCTAACATGCAGATACATAAAGCAGGGTGGTTTAACCTTTCAGCATGTTGTGAAGCCTTTTCTATATTAGTTGGGCTTCTCTGGCTGGACAATTAAAGAGCTCTAAAAAGGTTTCTTGTAAATAATCAGATACTCACTGGCAAGAGGTGAATAATTAATTGATTAGTTTATTAATTATTTAAATATTTGAATGCTGATTACTTTCTTTGGGGTATAACAATTTGAAAATTTGGGGCAGAGTAATAACTCTACCCATATTCTTTCACCTAGGTGTGTGAGAAACAATATTGTAGAACTTACACACACACACACACACACACACACACACCTTCTCTGTTTCTCTGTTACACACACACGCACACGCACATGCATGCGCACACATAGAATACCCACCACCTCCTTTGGTGTCTTTTGGGTCACAGCATTTATAGAGAGACAGTGTTGTATCTGGGGATATAGTCTTAGACACCTGAGAGATTGTGTTTAACAAACAAAAATATCCCCATAAATATTCCTTATTTGTAAGTTTGCTCATTATTCTTCCATGCAAAACTGAACTTTTTTGAAGTCATTTTCCATTAAATTGTTATACCCAAGAGAGAAGAATTCAGCATAATATGAATTGGTATGGAATCTTCTTACAAAGAGGTTAGCTAATTGAAGAATCTAAAGTACTGTTCTATAAAGCTGTCTCACCCATAAAAATCTCACCTTCAGCAGAGATAATGAAGATAGAATTGAGATCAAAGTGTGCATGTTGAGACAGAATCACTCTCCATTATAGGTAAACCCAATCTGGACTAAGTGGGCTGTGGATGAAATGACCACCCTCATGTGTCTTAGTGCCATGATCTAGGTTGTTCCTGTAACCCACAGGCTTCTGCTTCCAGATGGAAATTTACAGAGTTATACCTCAAGCTGCAGAAAGCAGAATGTCCTTAGGGATGGTTTTTCTTTAAAAATCCACTATGGTATTTTAGAATGATTCCCCAATCTTTCATAAAAGAGCTTTGGCAACATAGCAAAACAGCTGTAAAAAGGCTCTTGACAAAATTTAATGGCTTAATTTTCCTACAAGTATGCACGGTAGACTGAAAAAGCACCCCTTCACATGTACTTTTATTTCCAGGCACTTTCAGCTATCATCCTGAAGGTAGGCATGCAGTTGGAAACAAAACAAAAAGCAAAACCCTTTTGATGTTCTGGGGGAAGGGGGCTAGTATTTGACAGTTGGGTAAAAAAGAAACCTGAGGTTTTTTAGATAGTAAGGATCCATGAAAGTGACTGTAGCCTGTTCCAAACTCAGGAATTGGGCCTGAGGTGTGCATGTAGGACCATGTGCTTTTAAGTCTATTAGTGATTTTAAATGTAGGTATCTTATCTCTAATGCTGCTCTCTCATGGAGACAGCATCACTAAGACTTTTGAGCCTGTGGTTTTCAATGGCTGAGGAGCTGATCCAAGAGCTCAGCCACCAGCGAGGCAGCCCCTCCACTGGTTTCGGGCCCAGAGCTAAAGGGGACCCAAAGGAGCAACCTTTAAGTCTCAAAATCTGGAAGACAAAGTAGCCAATTAATTCCCCCAACCATAAAGTTTTAGAGCTGGCTGATATCTTAGAAATCTACTCTGCTCGACAGGTTCCTACATATTCAACAGGACATTTTATTGAGCCTTACCCAAGGCCCTCAAGGCTTCATAAAACTATGAGTTTTATAGTATTTCTGCTAATCCCATACATTTATTGAACTAACTCTATTGGCTGGCCATGAGCAAGCCGCTAACTTCTTTGGGCCTTCGTTCTCCGTGGGTAAGACAAGGGTGTTGGGTTATAGACAATTCTTACAATGCCTTATTTTTTCTGATATATTCATTAATCAATTATCAGACTAGGATTTATTACTTAAGTCTTCATTATGGGCAGAAGTTGAATAGGCATAATAAGCATACACATACCCTCCCCCAAACCAGGAAAAAAATTCTCTTTCAGTGTTCCCACCAAAGAACTAGAGTCTGTCCAATTACAAGGTCTTGTGGGGGCAGTTGTAGATGCTTCTAGACTGGATGACAAATGGGAATGTGTCCTCTGACATTCTTGCCTTTTAAGCCCTAGGATTTTCTCCAATACTTATTTTTTGTTTCTGATTATATGGATTATATTTGTAAACAAATTGGAAAAGGAAGGAAGGAAAGAAGGAAGGAGAGAAATCTTAACACTCAAACACTTAACATTTCATTAACATTTCAGTTATCATGTTTGCCTTTTTTCTTGGCCTCCATGTAATGTTTCTTTGCATGTTTCCTGTTTTGTAATTTGGAAATTATAAATCCCATTTTAGGTTTAAATTAATTTTATAATTAAATATTTTATAGCTTTTCTCTAGTTATCAGAATCATGGATGAAATGCTCTGCTGCTACTCTGCTGCGTAAGGTAAGAAATGCAGCATCTTTTCCACAGTGTTCTCGCGCTGGCCCTTTAGGACTAGATTATTATGATGGTTGAAAAGTTATTACTTTTATTATATCTGGGTTTTAATTCAAAAACAATTTTTTAAATTTGCCTTAAGGTTTTACTGCCTTATAAATGTCATTGCATTTTAATTAGAACATTTTATTTTCTGAACTCATGCTGAGTACTAGCCCTTTTATACTGATACTTCTTTTTTAAGCTCTTAATTTTAATCCTTTCTCTACCAGTTAGATGGTTTTTTTGAGGCTTGTTTTTTCAGAAATGACATATAGCAATAAGCTTTCTGATTTGGTACATTCAGAATACTTTTTCGGTTACCTTTGCCCAAGAATAATGACTCTACTGAATATTGAACATTTGCATATTATTCTTTTAATGCTTAGTGGTTGCTGCTTCATTTTATTTCTAATTATTAATGTTATGGAGGAGAAGTCTGGATCAATCTTTTTTTTTTGCTAATAACCTCTTTTCTCCTTGTCTTGATGTTTATGTTTTTTGCCTTTGAAAGTAGATATTATTGCTTTGTTTTCTCTCCTCAAATCCAATCTGCTATGTCTGTCTTTACTGTGTTTTGAGTTTGGCAAGTCTCTCCCTTTATGAGTGCTCTCTACATTGTTTCATACATAAAGTACTCACCTGAATTTGTTAAAGAAAATTCAGCACCTAAGTTTGTTGAAGAGAAAAACGAGAAAGTCTTTAAAAAATTTCTCCTTTTCTTGCAGTATAATGATTTCACAGCAAATGCTTTTACTGTGATCTTCATGGTTGTTCCCTTCTTTTAACCCACAGCATTTTTTTTCTATGTCGTGAGCTCTTGCTTTCCTTGTTCACTCCTATAAAAAGTTTCTCTCTTATGCAAAATGAAGTGTTGAGATAGTTTAATAGTTAGGTTCCGATCAGAGTCAGACCTGACCAGTAATTTGAAGAGGGGAATTATAATATGAAGTACTATTTAACCAAAGGTGTTATGTATCTAAAAGGGTGTAAGAGAATTTTAAGAATACATGAATAGCAAATTCAGGGAGCGGTTACTTCCATCAGGGCTGGGGGGACAGTACAGGGAAAGAACTAAGAATTTGGAAGAAGGACTGTTTCCTGCCCAACTGAGGTTGAGAATTAGACCTCACTGGAGAGGGTCTGGCTGCATCTATCTCACTGTGTGGTGGAAAAGTTCACTGGGGTGCTGGTTGGTCAAAGCTGCTGGACAGGAAGCAGCCTTCTTTGGTGCCACTGGCTTGGGGCTGGCCCACAGGAAGGTGTCCACTGGGTTTCCAGAGAAAACCACTAGACAGTAAGTGCCACGGGGCCTTCTGCATCCTGCTGCAGCAATGCAATAGAGGGAAAAAGAAAAACATTCCCCTTCCTCCACTCTGCCTTGCAGTGTCCTTCCAGCTCCCTCTGTTGGCAAGGTCTACTGTGTCTCACCCTGGCAAAGGAGATATGTTTACAGGGCCTGGCTGTAGTATCACAGAGCAGGACAAACAAGGGTGGATTTGAAACTGATAGTCAATAATTTGATGGTGGGCACAGATGGGTTCTCAGAGGCTCAATGAAGGGAGGAAGGGATAGTTTTAGGACAGTTTTATATTACCCAGTCAGAAATGGAGTAACCTAGAGTAGCAGGAAGTGAGCTGGAGCCATAGCATCAGGGATAAGATACTGATCAGCTCTTTTTTTCATTCTTGTTTGACAGCCAGGAGATGGCTGGAAAAGGCCTTTGCTCTAGAAATGGTGGGACTTCAGCATCAAGGCAGACTGCTAGTATCCGCTCCAGAGGGTTTCCCACCCAGGGGACCTCCCTGCCTGCATGTTTCTACAATCGCTGGTGGATTCAGATAGACTCCTAACTGCCCCATAATAATGGTGTGACTGACCTGCTAGGGCCTCTTCCATTTACTTCTGTTCCAGGACATTGCTGATAGGGTCAGCCTTACCTACAAATAAGAATCATTTGCTCTTTTATTAAATAGAAATACCTCCATGTTTCTGGTAAATGAATTTTCCCTTTCTAAATTCCTTGAAAGATTTCAGTTTCCTCTGTTCTGGGGGGTCATTTTAATGAGATTCTGAAAGAACGCCGTTACATACATATGTTTATGCCACCTTTTCACTAGGAAGTCTTCTATATTTAAATGTGCCATAATGTTTTCCTATACTTGTTTTAATCTCATTTTTTTAAAGTCCAGTCTTATTAGCCCATATTTCCTGTGTTCTTTCTAATTAAAATTAGAACTATCTGATACCAACCCAGGACTCAAATATACTGCATGCTTTATCCATATAATTTTTATGGGTGTCATCTATGCATGCAGTGTAGCCAGAGTCTAGCATCTTAAACAGACTTCTTCACCTGGAATATTCTATGCTTGTCAGTTTAGTTAATTAACATCACACTGATTTGTAGATTTGGAAACATTTGGATTTTGCTACTTGATTTTTCTTTTCCTGGCCTGAAGGAAACTTACATGGTTTATACAGAGAGTTCTATTTTAGTAAGCCTGTTTATTAATTGGTAGAACATGACATGTGTGTTACTTAATACATTAAGGCAGAGGAGTTGGGAATTTGTATAAAACAAACCAATTTGATCCATTAAAATTTGAAAAACGACAGAAAATTTCTCACTTTGGCTGTGTTCGTGTTGGTATAAAAAGATTCAGAAGAGGTAAAATAAAAAGTGAGGGTTTATACAGTATATGAAAATAAAAGCAAACATTATAGAACTTTAAAAATAACCCATTTTACTTGCCCTGGAATTGTACTTTGTTCAGGATCTCTGTTGTTCCCTTCTCTGTCTGGGCTTCTCTGTGTGGATGGGGTAGTCCAGGTCCTGGGGAAGAGTGGTTGTGAATCAGGGAAAACCCGATCAGGGGCCAGAGGTGGATTTTCCCCTGGAAAGGAATGGTTTGTAGATTCCACAGCCTGGGACAGTTCTGGGGGTGGGGAACAAACCAAAACAGAAATCCAAGCTTGTAGAAGAAGAAAACAAACAAAAACAGCCAGCTCTGCATTCCTGACCAGGATCGGGATTCAGTTCATTGCTCTTTCGTACTCTCCAGAACCAGACTTTTTTCATTTCTGAGAAATTAGGAACAGTCCAGTTTGAATGTTCAGGCTTCTCTGCTCTGCCCCCAGATGTTGGACAGTGGTGTTCTAGTCACAGCTACAGACACTTGTAGCTCCCTGGGGAGTGGAGACCCATCTACACCAGGACCCACTTAACATGCTCTCTTGCTGTTTTTTTCCTTCTGAATTAGTTCTCAATTTCACAGTTTGAAGCCCACTTCCCTATATGAGAAAATGGAAATGAAATGGGGTTTAAGTAGTTTCCTCCCTGACATTGGTTAATTTTACACATCTTCCCTGAGCAGAGAGGGTCTGGAATTGAGTACTGGTAAGAAGGGATGAGCCAAATGGGGGATGTGGATCTTGCATAACTCTTCTTGTAAATCCAATAGATATATTTTCTGAAATAAAAATTAGTAGTGCAGAAAATTTAACAGTCAAGGAAAACCTTGAACTAATGTGTACATTTTATGTAAGTAATATATCTCTGTGCTCTGCTGTATAAAAGCTTTAAATTTTTGGTAGTCATATCCATAAATCACTTCTTTTATTTGTGGTTTTTTATGTTATTTAAGAAAGCTTCCTTTGTCCTAATATTAAAAATATATTTTCTTGTGTTTCCTTCTAATACTTTTATAATTTTTCTTACCTTTATCTGTTTATTCCCTGTAGAATTTATTTTATGTATAGTATAGCTATAAATCTAGCTTTTTCCTCACTAAATGTCAGTTTTCTCAGCATCATTAAATAAGGTCTGTCCTTTTCCTATTGAGACAATATGCTGCCTTTAGCATAAACTATATTCTGATTTTTGCTTTACTCTGTTCCTCAGTTCCCTGTTTCAGTGGTCTGTGTGTCGGTGATTGAGTCTCTGCATTTCAGAATTTACATAATATGTCATATAGTTTTAAAATATGTTTGCCATCTGGACCAGGATGTTGTCTTTTTCATGACATTTTCTGTTTTATGATTTTCTTTATATACATATTTCCCTGTTATCAGTAGGTATATTATTAGATATTGGATACATATATATGTGTGTATACACACACACACACACACACACACACACACACACACACTCTAAATAAGTTGAGATCCTAGAATATTTTCACATGTTAATTAATTGGAGTGTGTAGAAAAGTTTTTCCATGATCCTGTGTCTGATCAATCTATTGAACTCATTTGTCTTAAAATTTTCAATTGATTTTTTTTTAGATTTTCTAGGTTATTCTTTTCTAATACTTAAACAATTGTTTTCTTGTTTCATTTCCTTATTTAGGATCTTTGATAGATTGTTGAGTTCTGGTGGTAAGGTGATAGCAAACATGCTTGCCTTCTGATTTTAGTGAATCTGCTTTTAATTCCACACCATTTTTAGAATTTATCATTTAAAATTATCAATTAGAATTTGACTATCAGAGTTTTTTAGTAGACTTTATTTTTAATTTTTTTTTTTTGCAGTACTGGGGATTGAACCCAGGGGCATTCTACCTCCGAGCTACACCCCCAGCCATATTTTTTCATTCTTTTATTTTGAAACAGAGTCTCACTAAGTTCTGGAGGGCCTCACTAAGTAGCTGAGGCTGGCCAGGAACCCGGATCCTCCTGTCTCAGCCTCCCAAGTACTGGGATTATAAGCATGCACCACCACGCCCAACTTATTTTTAAATTTTTTAATTGACACATACTAACTGTATATATTTAAGGAGCACATTGTGATATTTTGATGCATGTATTTTAATCATTTGATAATGATCAAATCAGAATGTTTTGCCTATCCATCTTCTCAAACATTTATCATTTCTTTGTGGTGATAACATTCAAAATACTTTCTTCTAGCTATTTTGAAATACGCAATATAATTAATAACTATAATCACCTTTTTCTATAATAGTATACCAGAACTAATTTCTCATATCTGTGAATTTGTACCTAATGACCAGTCTCTCTCCATCTCCTCCTGCCCTTCCTAGCTTCTGGTGACCACTATTCTACTTCCTACTTCTATGAGAGCAGCCTTTTAGATTCCACTATGAGTGAAATCATGAGGTATTTGTCTTCCTGGGCCTAGCATATTTCACCTAACATTATGTTCTTCAGGGTTGTCCATATTGCCACAGGTGACAGGCAGGCCCTCCCTCCCTCCCTCCCTTTCTTCCTTCTTTTGTTGCTGAAGAGTATTCCATTGTATATAGGTAGCACATTTTCTTCATTCATCTGTTAGTGGACACTTTGGCCATTGTCAATAGTATTTTGGTAAGCATGGGAGTGTACATATTCAAGAGCTTATTTTACCTCTATTGTTACAATTATATCACTGATTTTCTTATTATGTTAATGTACTGAGTTAGGTGAATAGATTTCCAGATGTTTAATCATGATTCATCCCTGGGGTAAACCAGTCTTGGTGGTAGAATTTGGCTTTCAATAATGTTAGGCTTTCCTGTCCCAACAAGCCAAGCATATCACTCCTCCTTCCAGTATAATTTGTTGCATACTAAATGGGGACTAAAAAAGAAGTACAAGTAAGAAGGAAGGAAGGACACGTCTCATACGTTCTACTCCTGGGATTATTGTGAAATATGCAAATCACATCCCTGAATGGACCTAAGGTGGTGTTGATTCAGAAATAAATTTTTTCGCCAGGTGTGGTGGCACACGCTTGTAATCCCAGTACTTGGGAGGCTGAGACCGGAGGATCCAGGTTCGCAGCCAGCCCCTGCAACTTAGTGAGACCCTGTTTCAAAATAAAGAATAAAAACTAGGGCCGGGGGTATAACTTGGAGGTAGAATGCCCCTGGGTTCAATTCCTGGTACCGAAAAAAATTTTTTTTCCTTTGTGTGTTGTCTTTTGCAGAAATGGAACTCAGGTTGTTGTCTGTATAGTTCAGATGAGACAAGATCTAAGAGATATAGATAAGTTTGTTCCAAGTGCTTAGTGTGGGTAAGCCAGAAGGTAATCTACTCTCTATATTGTGATAATGACATTGTGTCAGTGAGAGGTACTGGGACAGCCTGAAACCTCTAGGCAAGTGAAGGAGGACAAGGATTCTTGTAGCAGCCTTCTCCATTCCCCATGCCTCTTTTGGCTACCTGAATAATGAAGGTCAGCTGTGCTGGGCATGGTGATGCCCACCTGTAATCCCAATGATTTGGGAGGCTGAGGCAGGAGGATTGCAGGTCTGAGATCAGCCTAGGCAACACAGTGAGACCTTGTCTCAAAATAAAATAAAAAGGGCTGGGCGTGGTGGCGCACGCTTGTAATCCCAGTAGTTGGGAGGCGGAGACCGGAGGATCCGGGTTCGCGGCCAGCCTCAGCTCTCTCTCTCCCTCTCTCTCTATACTTAGTGAGGCCCTCCGCAACCTCGTGAGACCCAGTTTCAAAATAAAGTAAAAAAAAAAAATAGGGCCAGGGGTGTAGCGTGGAGGTAGAATGCCTCTGGGT
>PVJS01009446.1:0-50349 GCA_004027185.1 Glis glis
ATCCATGAAGACCCTCCTTCCTAGCCTATGGAGGTAAGGATACCTAGGGAGTGATGATACTAAAATCCATGAAGACCCTCCTTCCCTAGCCTATGGAGGTAAAGGCGCCTAGGGAGTGATGATAATAAAATCCATGAAGACCCTCCTTCCTAGCCTATGGAGGTAAAGGCGCCTAGGGAGTGATGGCAAAAAACTTCATGAAAGCAAACCACTACTGGCACTGGTATGGTGGTGCACGTCTGTAATCCCAGCAACTCAGGAAGCTAAGGCAGGAGGATCCCAAGTTTGAGGATAGCTTGAGCCACTTAGTGAGACCCTATCTCAAAACAAACATCAAAAAGGACTGGGGGTGTAGCTCAGGGGTAGAGCACCCCTGGGTTCAATCCCTAGAACCAAAACAAACACACACACAAGCCATTGGCTGCTGAATTGTCTTTGCTGGGACTGAAGTTTCTGAAAGGGTATGATCGGTTGAATTATGTCCCCACAAGAGATGTCCAAATCCTACACCTAGATCCTTTGAATGTGATCTTATTTGGAAAGAAGGTCTTTGAGGTCATTATCAAATTAACATGAGGTCATGCTGGTGTAAAGTAGGTCTAACCCAATGACTGGGGTCCTTATAAATTTATTTATTTATTTAGTAGTACTGGGGATTGAGCTCAGGGACGTTCTACCTCTGAGCTACACCCCCAGTCCTATTTTTTCATTTGGAAACAGGGTCTCATTAAGTTGCTGAGACTGGCTTCGAACTTGCGATCCTCCTGTCTCAGCCTCCTAAGTACTGGGATTACAGGCGTGAGACACCACTCCCAGTTAGAAGAGAGTTATTTGGACCCAGAGGCATACAGGAAGAAAGCC
The DNA here is from genome assembly GCA_004027185.1 of Glis glis. Classification (NCBI taxonomy): domain Eukaryota; kingdom Metazoa; phylum Chordata; class Mammalia; order Rodentia; family Gliridae; genus Glis; species Glis glis. The sequence continues at coordinate 862 of PVJS01009446.1, forward strand.
ATGTGAAGACAGAAGCAGATATTCGAGTGATCTGAGGCATCTGTCTACTGGATAAGGTGCACGGAGGATTGTCAGAATCTAGGCATGAAGCATAGAATCGATTCTTTCATGGAAACTCAGAGGAAGCCTTGATTTTGGACTTTTAGCCACTGGAACTGTGGGACAATATATTTTTGCTCTTCTAAGCCACCCAGTCTGTGGTGCTTTTTTATAGCAACTCCAGGAAATAGAGATAATTAGGTAGCCCTAGATGGGACAGAAATAGGAGCCAAAAGACAGGCCTGACTGGTACTCTGCATCTCAAATACCTCTCAAATCCACCGCTTCCTCCAGCGAGGTCTGCATGCCCTCTTGCTGCCTGGGTTCCACAGTGGTGTCCTGACTGGTCTCGCTACTCCAGTCTTACACTTATCGAAAGGGGAAAGTTTAACTCAATAATAGTCACAGTAATTGAGAACCATGTTTCTGACACTTAAGCAGGCAGTGTAGTGGGTAATGTGTACTATCCTGATGAGGATCCTGACTCTCTTTTACCTCCTTCTTCACAACAATCCCACCTGAGGAGTAGCATGGTAAATCTCATTTTGGGATGTATATAGAGAGACTGCAACCCAAAGAGACTGAGTCAATAGCCCGAAGCCACACAGCTAGAATTTGAACCCAGTTCTGGCTAACTCACACTGTTCTTGCTAAGCTACTGTATTGCCCAGAGGAAACTATAATTCAGGGCTTGAAGGAGCAAGCGGTGATCCTAAAAGGGTCAGGAGACCTGTCTTCAAACCATCCTTTGAAACTGGAAGGGAAAGACATCAAACTAAGAAGGGCATGGTGGTGCACGCTTGTAATTCCAGTACTTGGGAGGCTGAGACAGGAGGATTGTAGGTTGGCGGCCAGCTTCAGCAACTTAGTGAAGCCTCTGCAACTTAGTGAGATCCTGTTTCAAAATGAAGAATAAAAAACAGGGCTGCGGATGTAGCTCTGAGGTAGAATGCCCCTGGGTTCAAACCCCAGTGGCACACACACACACACACACAAAATCAAACTAATTTCTTAATGGAGATGCCCAAGTCTAAGATTTGCCTCAAGGTCCCAGGGTGAATCAGACTGTGGACCAGAAACACTGTTTTCCACACTTACTCTCCCTCTCCTATCCACATCATCTTCCCTCCTTGGCCTCTTCTAGCCCAGGCTCTGAGCTGAGCCCTGAGCCCTGGGCTGCTAGGGGCTGGTTCTCCTGGGGTAATCCAAGGCTAAGGCTTGCTCGCTTGCCAGCCAGTGTGTTATCAGAAACTTTCCCAAGAGCGCAGTGAGACTTAATGTTTATGAAGTGCTCTGAGAGACACTGATAAAAGATGTTAAATGGCATTAATAGAACACATTCTGCAGGCCCACGTCTGGCTCGGGCTTGATGGATACGCGTCTCCCATGCGCCATAGGTGGACTCTTTGCTTCAGATGAACTGAGCTCATTAATTAGGATCCTGCCTGCAGTTCAGTGTGAAGGATGCTCAGTTATTGCTGTAATTAGGATCCTGAGCCAACCCTAGACTCTCTCACTACAAATATGGTGGGGAGGGGGGTCTCCTCGAGCCTGTTGTGCTCATAGTCGTTAAATTCAAGCCCATTTTCTTGCACAGCTCATTTTATTAGAGGCAGTGAGCGTCTAATAAAGCGAGGAGCTTGCTGGTTTCCACTGTACTCTTTCTTAGATGACTCCCACGCTAGCGCCGTAGTGATTAATGCATTGCTGAAGAGCACCTCCCAATTTCCAGACATTAGCACGACTCTAGACCCGTAACACTCCCGTGCATCAATCCATTCAGCTTCTAATAGGCTTTAGAAAAGCAAGAATTAAGTTCCTTTACTCATTTGCCACCAAAGGGGCTACTTCCACTAGCCAGAGAACCTGCGGGACCTTCAAGGCCTTTTTCTCAAACCTGGTTGCACCTTAGAAGCCTTTAGAGAGCAGTAAAAATTAGGATGCTCAGGCCCCAGCCTCAGAAATTACGATTCATTTGGTTTTCAGTAGGAACCAGGCGTGTGTGTGTGTGTGTGTGTGTGTGTGTGTCCTTTCTTTTTTTCTTTCTTTTTCTTCCTTTTTAAAAATAAACTTTATTCGTTAGAACAGTTTTAGGCTTATATACCCATACTCAAATATCATATAGGATGGGGGGGGGGTTCCTGGGGATTGAACCCAGGTACATTCTACCTCTCTGCTCCACCCCCAGCCCTACATTATTATTTTATTTTGAAACAGGGTCTCATTAAGTTGCTGAGGGCCTTGCTAAGTTGCTGAGGTTGGCCTCCAACCTGCAATCCTCCTGTCTCAGCCTCCCAAGTACTGGGATTACAGGTGTGTGCCACCATGGCCATTGTCATATAGGATATTTTTTAAAAAACACTCTGAGTGATTCAAATGTGCAGGCAAAAGTCAGGTGTGGCGGCACATGGGAAGCTGAGACAGGAGGATTGCAGGTTTGAAGCCAGCTTTGGTAATTTAGTGAGACTGTTTCAAAATAAAAAATAAAAAAGAGCTGGGGAGTGTAGCTTACAGGGAGATACCCTGAGTTCAATCTCCTGTCCTAAAAAGCAAACCAAACAAGCAAACAAACAAAAATCCCAAATATGCAGGCAAGGTTAAAAACTCAATTTTACTGCAACTGCCAGATAATTCCTGCACAGCTGGAATCCAACAGCCTTTTAAAAATAATTTCTGATTAAACCACATCCCCAACTCTTGGATTTGTTCAATGCCTTTCCTCAGAGCTCAGAGTAACAGCTGCACTCAAAAACATGGTTGGCATTCACTCGAACTCCAACGAAGAAGACAGAGCTCACCAAGCTGGATTGAGCCTTCAGACTGCATAATGAACAGTCTTATCAGTTATTACAGATCTTGGAGGGTTCTCGTCCTTGTTAGATTTTAGGGAATATAAATAGAGATAACACAAGCAGTAGTGGTCTAGAGCTCCTCTTTTGGAATAGTTGATGATTTGCGGAACTTAAAGGAAACTACCATATTACTTCTAAAAAGGACTTATTTGAATATATTTTAACATTAGTAGTCATCCTGGAAGGAAAATTAAGTAGAATGAAGGCAGAAATCTATTTGATAACAAAATAGAAAATATACCAGGTATGGTGGCTCACACCTGTAATCTCAGAACTTAGGAGCTGAGACAGGAGGATCACAGGTTTGAGGCCAGCCTCAAAAACTTAGTAAGACCCTGTTTCAAAATAAAAAATGAAATAGGGTTGGGGGTGTGGCTTAGAGGTAGAATGCCCCTAGACTCAATCTCCAGTAAGACATACACACACACACATACACACACACACACACACACACACACACACACAGAATAGAAAATATGAAAAAATGTTTGAAAGTACATCAAAAAGAGCTATACGCTTAACCAAACCTTTGGGGTCCATAATCATTCATTTATTCATTTTCTTACATTTATTTTGGTACTGGGGATTGAACCCAGGGGCATTCTACCTCTGAGCTACACCTCCAGCCCTATTTTCTATTCTTTATTTTTAAACAGGGTCTCATTAAGTTGCAAAGGGCCTCACTAAGTAGCTGAGGCTGGCTGTGAACCTGAGATCCTCCTGTCTCAGCCTCCCAAGTACTGAGATTACAAGGGTGCGCCACCATGCCCGGCTAAACAAATATTTATTGAGCACCACTATGTTCCAGATTCTAGGTACTGAAAATGAACAAAGCCAAACAATGAAGTTGCTTTTACAGAGTACTATATCTTAGGATTCTGAATGACCCTGCAGGACCCATGTTTTACAGGCTCGGTCCCCACTATTGGTGTTATTGGGAGATGGTGGAATCTATAAGAGGCGGGGCCTAGTGGGAGGTCTTTAGGTCATTGGAGGTGTGGCCTCAAAGGGGATTGTGGGATCTAGGTCCCTTCCTCTTTCTCTCTTTTGCTTCTTGGTCAAGAGGTGAGTAGTTTTGCTCTACCATGCACTCCTATGATGATGAGCTGCCTCCCACAGGACCAAAGTGACAGAGCCACTTGATCATGGACTGCAACCTCCAAAACTATGAGCCAAAATCAGCCTTTTCTCTTTATACATTGATTATCTCAGGTATTATTATAGTGATGGAAAGCTAACTAACACTGAGAGTTTATATCCTGGCAGCATATTAGAGTTTATATATATATATACTCTTCTACTTGAAATGCCTGTTGGAATTATCTAACAATAGTTGGGACCTTTGGAAATGTGAAATATTATGCAAATTCTAAACAGTGACCTCACTATGGCCTCTCATTACACCAACATCAAGATATAAAACTCAAAACTCACTATGAGATATGCTTAATTGTTTAACTCAAGAAAAACTTAGTATATGTTATAGTTTTGATGTAAAATGTCCCTGGGTCCAATGGGGTGTGGCCAAGTACGGCATGTGTGTGTCCCAACCCCACCCCGCTGGACCTTCCACCTCTAAGCCTCTCTCTCTGACCTTGTACTCTCTCTCTGCTGCCTACCATCATGCCTTAAGGACCTGCAGCCCTGGCTCCTGCTTGGCTGCAGTGTAAATGGACTATATATGTGTGTGGACTAAAATCTCCAGAACCAGAAGCAAATAAAACCTTTCTTCCTCTAAGTTTGTGTGCCAGGTGTTTGAGTCACAGAAGGCAGAATACTAGATGAAACAGTATGTTTTGATATTGGTTAGCTATAACAACTGAATTGTTAAAGTATAAATCATAATCATATAAAGTATAGAAATCAAATAAAGTTCCTTTCATAAGGTTAACACCTTGTGGGCATATTAAGTGTACTTAAGAAGACAGATGCCTGTTTTAGACACTGAGTGGGAAGAAATGGTATCTTTATTTACTGAAAGGCACTGGTATGTATCAGTTAGCTTTGAAGATATAAAAAAATCCCCCTTGAATGAAGTAGCTTAAAGCAACACCATTTTATTGAGCTCACACTCCTCTGGGTCAGCTGGGCATCTCTTTGGGAATGGCTGAGCTAACCCCTGCTTTCATGAGCACCTGACGGGGATTAGCTGAGGCATTTATTTTGGAAGGACCTCCTGGCTGACCCAGAGAATTGTGAACTAAATAAAAGGTGTTGCATTAAGCTAATTTGTTGAAAGGAGGTTGGTTATACCTCTTGGAAAAAATCCAGGTTGGAGTTCTCCCCTCAATGACAGGAAAAGTGTATGAGAGAAACCAGGCGTGGTGGCACATACCTGTAGTCCAGCTACATGGGAAGCTGAGAGGGGAGGATCACTTGAGCCCAGGAGTTCAAGATAAGCCTGGGCATCATAAACATAGCAAGACCCTCGTCTCAAATAAATAATTAAATAATGCAATCAGGAGAAGATAGTCAGAAGAGTCTCTTCTGGCATCTATATCTCTGTGTCTGGAATTTAATAAAATTCATTTAAAATTGTATTTTGCCTGTGCTTTGTATATCAAGTTTGGATACAAACACCATGAGTTGCTCCCTGTGCAATGGAGTCCAGTGATTAAAACATGCCATAAATAAATAAAACATGCCCTTGTAAACAGACTTCCCTCAAGTCTTGCTTCCACTATTTATTACCTGTGCAACATGGAACACATTAGGCCTCTGTTTCTTCATCTGTATTAGGGTTCTCCAGAGAAAAAGGAGAGAAAGAGAGAGATTGTAAGGAGTTGGTTTGTACTACTGTGAGGCCTAGAAAGTCTGAAATCAGTAAGGCCAGCCATCAGGTAAGAATTGATTGTGCAAAGTTGAATCTGATCTCTGCAGGAGAGCAGGCTGCAAGTTCAGGCAGGATTTCTTTCCATGATGCAGTCTTGAGATTTTTACTTCTTTGGGGTTCCTCAGTCTTTGATCTTAAGGCCTTCAGCTGATTGGATAAGGTGCACCCACATGATGGAGAGTAATCTACTTTACACCAAATGTCCTAATTCAAATGTTAATCACATCCACCTGAATACCTTCACAGCAACATGCATACTAGTATTTGACCGAAGACTGGGTATCACTGCCTAGTCACATTGACACAATTAGATCTCACACAATCCATTAAAGGGAAGAAAACTCATACCAACATCATAGAACTGTGACTCAACACTACCTGCACAGTGGTGAGGATGGCTCCTAGCACTGGTCTGAGTCATCCGTATTACCTATTCCCTCTAGGTACCATAGAGGATGCTTGTCCATGAAAATTTGGGGAGGGCAGACGACTTGGTGGATCATGGCAGGCAAGTTGTCTTATTTCTTATAGAACCAAACAGGGCATTTGGGGTTAGTTTCAAAGTGATGTTTGTTTCCAAAAGAAAAGGAATTTAGAAAGAGCTCTGATCCTTTAAGTCTGAACTATTGCTTTGGAGACCCATCACCTAGCAACAGGAGGATAATACCTTCTCCCCTCCAACAGGTAAACCTCAGCTTATCTAATTGAAATTTCAGGCTTCCTGCCACACTCCTGAATAACTATCACTTTAAAGGGATCAAACCTACAAACCAAACAAAGTCAGACTTGAATGTGCTCCTTTTCAAAGGGTAGGCTAATGAGATTTTCATTGGGAGAAGAGATTTGAAGCTTTTCAGTTCATAATTTAAGGAGCTTTGTCCCATTGGCATTCAGGGAATCTCACCAAGAGTCTACAGTAAAACTCTCTTTCCACTCCTGTCTGGGGATCCAAGATAAATGCTAAAGCAGAAACAAAGTGTAAATTGTAAGAAAATAATTATCTAGACTTTTCGCCAGCCAGGTTGACGTGTCTTTTATTCTGCCTCCCTCTTCCTCGACCCTCCTTCCCTGTATTCTTTACAGATGCCATCCATTCTACTTCTGGACTGCCCGCTCATTTGGTGTGGTTCCATTCCACTGCCCCTGCCCTTTTCAGGCCTCCTAATTGGTCTCTCTGATCCAATCCACCCTTCACACAGCCGGCCAGTTTATTTACTATAAGACATGGCCTTTCCTTGCTCTTCTCTGCTCAACAGTCTCAACAGGGACTATTGGTTTTTTCCAAAAAAAAAAAAATTCAAATTCCTTTGTCTGGCATTTAAGACCTTCTTGCAATCTGACCTCAAATCTTCTTTCCAACCTTATTCCTATCTCGCTTATTCCAAATTTTTGTGTTTGTCCTCCCCAAACACACTCTAAGTTGTTCTGATTCCACATCCCTGGTCATACTAGAAACTCTTCAAATGCCCTATCTTTGAATCCTTTGAACAAATCCAGGCCAAGGTCAAACGCTACCTACACCAAGAAGCCATCCTTAATTTCCCTTCTCCTAAGTTTTTCTCTGCTGTGATGCTTGTCACATTTAGAGATGTTACCAGGGTCTCTGGGTTAAGAGTACAGCTCTGGAGGTAGAGAACTGGGTTTGAGTCGCAGATCAGCTTCTTCTTAGCTGTGTTACCTTGGACAAATCACTTACCCTTTCTGAGTCACAGCTTATGTTCATGTTTGGAAAAATGAGGGGCCACTGATTTGTGAAAGTTAAATCAATTAAGTCATGGAAAGTACTGAGCTCAGAGCATGGCACATAGCTGACGGTCAGTAGGTATTAATTCTTATTATAAAACATCACATGTAGCTTGTATTATATTCCTTTTGTATATCCCCCAGCTCCTTTTTCTGCCGTAAAACCTTTGTGGGGGGTACAGAATCTACAACATAATCCCACCCAGTTGTATCCCCTGCAGGGCCTTCCATTCATTAGTATCCCAAAACATTCTCCATGGAAAAGAAAAAAAAAACCTTTATTCAAAATCACACTCCTCGAGGAGGTTCCAAGATGGCGACCAAGGGAGATACCACACTACAATCTCTCTGAGACTTGGATCTCAATTGTCGTGAAAGCAACATCTCGACAGGAGAAGAAAAGCAACAAAAACTTGAACTAAATGATGAAAAGTTCGAAATGCAACGGAATCAAAGCCAGAAGACAAAACAGAGGAAAGTAAAAAGCTCCAAGCGCCTTACCTAAGGGACGGCGGCAGCGCCATCTTGGCCGGACCGCGCCGTCCGCTCCCGGCATCGCAGCTTCCACACGCCGCCGGCAGAGAAGCCGGAGACCTGCTGTGAGCTCAACTGCAGATCAGCAGAGACGAAAGCGAGCAGCGGCTCCTCCACACTCAACACACCAAATGGCGGCGGCCACGGCGGCTGCAGCGGCGCCATCTCGGCAGGACTTTACCGGCGGCCACCAGCATTGTGGCTTCTACACAAGACCAACGGAGATGCCATAAACCTGCTGTGCATCCAGCAGCTGCAGAATAGCAGCAGTGGCAGCGAGCAGTGACTCACTCCACGCGCGACACAGACATGAACTGCTGCATTGGTGGAAGCGGCAGCGGCGCCATCTTGGTCAAACCACGCCGACGGCTACCGGCGTTGCGGCTTCTGCAGGCCACCAACAAGGAAGCCAGGGAGCTCTTCTAAAACCAGCACTGCAGAGCACCAGCGACAAAAGCGAGCAGCAGTTCGATCTACACTTGGCAGAGTCCCCAGGGCCCGGAGGCCTGACCAGAACCTGCGGCAGCAGCTGAGCCCACCCCTCCATCCGAGATTAAGAGCAGTGCTCAACGAGACCGTAAGTCAATGAGCCGCCCCAGGGGAGACCACCCAGCGCAGCCACAGGGACTCTCGGGGTCTGAGACAGTGCAGATTGTCCCGGCGGAGGCGGGAGTGGGGTCTGCTTTGGGACGTGGTAGACATGTGGATAAGCAGACAATATTTTGTGACATTTGGGTGGGATGGACTTGCAGCCCGTGGGTCTCAGTGTCCTTATAGAGTCCCCGGGGATCACCACAGGACATACAGTTGTGGAACCTTGGGAAAATTGGACCAAACCAGCCCTTGCTGCGGAAAACATGGAGTGCCAGGTTTACACACAATTGGGTCAAAGTGACATCTGCCACTTCTGTAGGCAAAGAAAGACACAAGCCCTGGGCCCCCTGCTGGTGACACCTGCCATAGGTATAGACAGAGAAAGACATAGGGACAGCCCAAATGGAGAACATGGAGACCCACCCTTGCAGTGAGAGGGGCAATAGCGGCATTGATCGCCTGCACAGGTAGTGAGAGGCACCAGGCAAGGGTCCCAATCACTGAAGGATACCACGAATTGGGCCTGCAAATGGACATTATACCGAGCAAGTGAGAATAACCATTCAGTAAAGGCTATTCACCTTTAAGGCTCACCTAGTAGCAACTATCTACCCCCAGGATAAGAAAATATAAAGGGAGAGGGATTAGACATAGGAAACCTACAGAATGAGAGAGAGAGAGAGCTACCAAAAGCAACAAAGGTATAAACATAAGAAACCTGAAAGCATGAAAAGGAAGAAGGGCAAAGAAGCAATGAGCTCCCACAACCTCACAACAACAGAACCCGCCAACACAGAAGTGCAAAGATTGCCAGAAGGACAATTCAGAACTTCAATAGAGGAAATGATACAGGATTTCTGAAAAGAATTCAGAGAGAGCCTGAAAGGATTGAAGAAGCAAATAAACAAAGAATCTGGCACCCTGAACAGGAATCAAAAAGAAGCTCTGAAGAAAGTGAAGGATGCAATAATTGAAATGAAGGCATCAATACAGACTATCAACAATAGACTAGACCACATGGAAAACAGAATCTCACTCTTAGAAGATGAACTCTCCAAAAATGAACGCATAGTATATAATTTAGAAAAAACAATTCGCCAGCATGAATTGGACATCGAAGGGATCTCAGCCAGTCTTAAAAGAGCAAACCTAAGAATAATAGGCATAGAAGAGGGAATAGACACTGAAACCCAAGGAATCAATAATCTATTCAGAGAAGTAATATTAGAAAATTTTCCAAACATAGAAAGAGAGGTCGACACACAGGTACAGGAAACATATAGAACCCCTAATAGACAAGATCAGAGAAGAGGTTCACCACACCATATAATAATCAAATTGACCAATTTAGAGGCCAAGGAGAGAACTTTATAGGCAGTGAGAGTAAAAGACCAAGTAATATTCTGAGGCAAACCAATAAGAGTCTCTCCAGACCTTCCAAACCAAGTCATGAAAGCCAGGACTATCCGACTCTTCACTCTCAGTGTCACCTTGATCCACAAACAACTTTGCAAGAGTGAGAAATAGACAAGGTGGTGCTCAGCCAGGAGAGTTAGAGGTATGTATCACTACAACATAACCTAACCATCTCGATGAATACACACTATATTATAATGGATTGTATGAAAACCAAGAAGAGAGATAAAAAGAATCTTGACATTTCCAAACAAACCTTATCAATGCAAAATAGCCTGTTCACCTGAATGACAAGTAACGCACTATGCATACTCGCTAGTTTATGTCAAATAATCGTGAAATGCCCTCTCATCTTCCTGGATTGTTCATCATTTTTTTTTTGATAAGGGGAATTTACTAGATGTCCTAACGGTGCTACTTTCACATAGTATCTTATTTACCAAAACTTGTGTATATGGGAACCACACAAAGGGAAATCATAATCCCAATATATGTGTGTGTTCACTTACACAGCATTGTGCAAGGCAAGGATTGCCGCTATTTATCTTTACTAGAAAGTATTATACTACACAGTAGCTAGGCATTGAAGTTGAATTTCCTAACTGTTTTCTTTGGCTCCACTTTTTCCCTTAAAGATTAAGAATGTTTTTCTTATAAATAACTGTGACTTCTTAATAACAATGAACTTCATTCACTCTATATCAGCATTTGGATGGTCATAGTCTTTTTTTTTTTCTTCATCTCCAAACTACCGCTCTTCCTATCACATAAGTCATATCAGTGGTTGAGTTGTAATCATTAATTCAATATCAATGCACTCAAAATACTCCAGAGTGTAAGGGCTGGGCATGGTGGCGCACGCTTGTAATCCCAGTACTTTGGGAGGCGGAGACCAGAGGATCCGGGTTCACGGCCAGCCTCAGCTCTCTCTCTCTCTCTCTCTCTCTCTCTCTCTCCCTGTCTCTCTCTCTCTCTCTCTCTCTACTTAGTGAGGCCCTCCGCAACTTCGTGAGACCCAGTTTCAAAATAAAGTATAAAAAATAGGGCCGGGGGCGTAGTGCAGAGGTAGAATGCCTCTGGGTTCAATCCCCGGTACCGCAAAAAAAAAAAAAATACTCCAGAGTGAACAACAAAGGAGAGCACACCAGCTGTCTCCTTTTGGTAAAAAATGCCTTTACCATTTTAGTAACAGTTTGTCCTTACACAAAAACCAGGCATGGTGGCACACGCCGATAATCCCAGTTTTGAGGATGCTGAGTCAGGAGGATTGCAGGTTCTAGGCCAGCCTCAGCAACTTAGCAAGACACTCAGCAACTTAGCAAGATCCTGTTTCAAAAAAACAAAAAAGGTGGGGGAGGCCTGGGGGTATAACTTGGAGGTAGAATGTCCCTGAGTTCAATCCCCAGTACCAAAAAGGAAAGGTAAGACTTACAGCTGACACAGAGAACTCAATTGTCCCCAGGGGCCAAGCAGAGATGAGCGAGACTGAGTGTAGAATAAAAATATTAATTCTATATGCCCGGAAGAGGTGGTGCAGCCCTACCCATCCGCTGGGTAAGAGCGAGGAGTCTACGCTACTGGTGACATAGACCTTCCAATTTTTCATGATGAAGTTCAGAGTGATAGAGACACATGAATACAGCCCTCCAACTCCCCCCAACTCCCACCCCATTCCCTTACCCTCCCCATAAATGACACTGAGATTTGCATTGGTAATTTTGTGTATATGTACAACATGTCCATTGAAGTGTTTTAGACATTTCAATGTTTTAAAAATGTTTTTTAAAAGTGTTTTAAAAATCGGCAACTAAAATAAACATTGTGGCAGGTCAAGTAAAACAGTTCTTGTCTGGTTGTACCTCCTCTCTACAGCTCTGACCTAGGTGGACAGCTTGAGGAAAGTTCTTTCTTTCCCTCTTTCACCCAACCCCATGCCTTTCAAATGACTCTAGTTTTACTGTACGTAGAATATACTTAACCCTGGTTAAACTGATATCAGATGTGGTGCATTTACTTTGCACATGTCCTTAATTTGGAATAGGAAGCTTAAGGTATTTGTCCCCTCTCCACATGATTTTGCTCTGTCAACAGTAATTGTCTGGCACATGGGAAGGGCTGCTGAAGAGGGGCAGGCCCTGATTAATTAACTCTGTTTACTTTGAGCAATTTGGCAGAGGCCACAATCATACTTCACACCTCTCCAGACACCTCAGGAGGAAACTCAGTTCTGGGATTGCAAAACCATGAAAAAGCATCCCTCCACGCGTGCGTTTTATTTTATATCCATATATCTTATTGTGGAAATAATGTCCATAATATTTTCCACTTCTGTCGTTGTTGAGTGTACAGTGGAGTGGCCTTCAGCACATGCTCAGTGTTATGCAACCCTCACCACTACCTGTGTCCAGGACCTTTCATCATTCCAAACAGAAACTTGGTACCCATTGCACAATGTCACCCCACTTACCCTCCAGTTAGCCCCTGTTCACCTCTGTTCTACTTTTTCTTTCTTTTTTCTTAAATTGGTGCATTGTAATTATACACCAGAGTGAGGTTCAGAGTGATAGAAGCATACATGCACGCAGCACTCGTGTGTTCCCTCCAGGTCCTGCCCCTCTCCCTCCTCCACCTCAGAGCTAACACTAACATCCATATGGATAACTTCATATATGAACAAAGGATTATTGGAATTGTTTCCATCATTAGATCTCCCCATTCACCTCCCCACCTCCCTCCCCAAATCCCCTCCCACTATTTTCCTTGCATCTCCCCTCTTTGTTTCCTAGTTTCTCTCTAGCTTGCACATATGAGTGAAAACATAGGACCCTTCACTTTCTGTTACTGGTTAATCTCAGCATAATATTCTCAAGTTCCAGCCATTCTCCTGCACACTTTTTTTTTTGTACTGGGGATTGAACCCAGGAGCATTCTACCTCTGAGCTTCACCCCCAGCCCTTTATATTTTTTTGTTTTTGAAACAGTGTCTTGCTACATTGCTAAGGCTGATCTTGAACCTGTCTTGAACCTGTGATCCTCCTGTCTCAGCCTCCCAAGTACAGGGATCACAGTCATACACCAGCACACCTGCCTCTTCTTGATTTTCATGTAAATGGACTCATTCAATATCTGTGTCTGACTCTTTCACTCAATGTAATGTCTTCAAGGTCACCCCCTGCTGTCGCACTCATCCAATGTCATAATATGCACAGACATGCACGCAATGATAACCATTTATTCAGAAAATTTCCAGTAATTTCATTTCGTGTACTGGTCATGTGATAAAGGACTATCTATCTACCTATATAAGTACATTTGAACACATACATATATTTTTTATTTTTAATGTTTTTTGGCATTGGGGATTGAACCCAGGGGCATTCTACCTCTGAGATACACCCCCAGTCCTACTTTATTTTTTAGTTTGAAACAGTCTCACTAAGTTGCTGAGGGCCTTGCTAAGTTGCTGCAGTTGGTTTAGAACCTGAGACCCTCCTGTCTCAGCCTCCCAAGTACTAGGATGACAGGCATGCACCACTATGTCCGGCTCATAGTATATTTAAATAGTCTAAATGTTTTATTTAAATAAGTCCTGGTTATGGTTATTAAACATGGACTGTTTACTAATCAGGGAACAGATTGGTGAAAGGGACTATTAGTGGTTAGAAAAGGAGCTGCCCCAAGCCTGGGGATACGTCCCTGGAAGACCCTGTAAAGCCTACAGTGGCCTCATCCTCATGTTGGAATGGAAGCAGAGCATACACTCCACTACAGGATCAAGGTGACCACGCTCAGCAGGGAAGCTGACAGAAATAGTTGAAAAAAAAAAGCAAAAAAGGGAGGAAGGAACAGAGGAAGGAAGAGGGAACCAGAGCCAAACACTATGGAGTGAGTGCACGCAGCCACAGAAATCCTGACATACGTTTCAGGGAGCCCCGAGAGCACACCTTGTTCAGAAGCCAAGCACAATACAAGGTGGTACAGTGGGAGGAAAAAATGTAGATAATACCCTATCCCTCTCTACAGGGACAGAAGCAAGTAAGTCAGTAAACACAAAAACATAGAGAAGTCCATAAGATGCCAGGGAGCCATAGAGAAGGGACAGTTGGGCCCTCTCTCGTTGGGTCAGAAAAGCATCCTGGTGTATGTGACATCTATACTGGATTTTAAAGATTGAGTGGGAGTTCTCCGGTTAGCCCAGAATGGACGGAAGGGAGGCACAGGGACAAATGCACTCCGGAACATTTAAAATCTTTTGACATTGTTAGCACTTAAAAATAGACTAGAAACTGGGCGTGGTAGTGTACACCTGTAATCCCAGTACTTGGGAGGCTGAGATAGGAGGATCATAGGTTCCAGGCCAGCCTCAGCAGCCTAGCAAGACCCTGCTTAAAAAAATACAATAGGGCTGGGGGTATAGCTCAGTGGTAGAACACGCCTGGCTCAATCCCCAGTACCACAAAAACGAAAGGAAGGGAAGAAGGGAGGAAGGAAGGAAAAAAGAATAGACTGGAGAGGTAGGTAGGGGGGGCTTCATGAGGAACCCGGTATGCTCAGCTTCCTGGACCCTGGTGTCACTAATCAGTGGGAGCCACAGATGGCATAATCGTGATAGGTGCATGCTCAGAAATCTGCAAGTTTTGAAAGAATGCACTAGCTTTGGTGAGAAGCAGGTGATAGAGACAGGGAAACTAGTCGAGGTGTCTGGACCCTCCTCATGAGCCTCTAAACCCAGCAAGTGGCCATAGGACATAGAAGAAAAATAAAGCCAGTGGTTCTTTTATTCATCCTTAGTCATTCGTTGAACAGGTAATTAATGAGCACTCCCTGAACATTTCATTAACGTAACTTGAGTTTTCTGAAGGATTTTCACAGGCTTCATTTTCTTGCTCCAGCCCTGAGTAGCAATGTGAGGAAGGGGAGGGCCCGAGAGATGAATTCATTTTCCCCATGGTTATCGACAGCCAGCTGCAAAGCCTGCATTAGACTGCGCCCTTCTTACTCCCGCACAGGTATCCGCTCCACCCCCACCCCATGGTATCATCAGCTCCAAACTACTTCCCTGTTTGTGCATCCCCAAGAAATGCACGTTAGCTCCACATCAGGGTATCGATCACGGGAACAAAAAATTTCAAGAAAGTCAAAACTTTTAACAGACCACAGATTTCTCCAAGTTATTGATTTGGACACAATGGGTTAGGGTTAGGGTTCAAGCAAAGGGGAAGAAACACAGGATATTTCTGGTTTGGTTCTATTTTTATTTTATTTATTATATTTTAAATCACTATTTATTTATTTAACTTAATTTAATTTTTAGTACTGGGAATGAATCCCAGTACTGGGGATGGGCACTCTACTGCTGAGCTATATCCCCAGCCTTTTCTTTTTATTTTTTTCTTATTTGGGGACAGGGTCTCACTAAGTTTCCCAGCCTGGCCTCAAGCTTGTGATCCTCCTGCCTCCGCTTCCTGAGTCACTGGGATTACAGGAGGGAATCAGCTTCTGGTTGGTTTTTATTTATTTTTAAACAGTTTTATTGGTGCATTGTAATCTCGCATCATGATGTAGTTCAGAGTAATAGGAACATCTATGTACACAGGATTGGTTGGTTTGTTCTTTAAATAAACAGTGAATCTGCGTGTAGACATGCACAGGGCCCTGGGACTGTGAACGAGAAGGACTTCTGGGTGCCTGACAGGGTGTCTTTGCCTGCCGCCTGGATAAAATTTCTGCATCAGATGAAAAGGCTAATAGAGCCATGATGATCTGTCTCCATCACTAAGAAAACTGAAAAGCATTCGGTGACCTATTTAGGCTTAATTTGCTTTCCGGCTTGTCCACGGGCTGTGGAGCTAAGAGGTGCGTGCGCTCTCTCTCAGCCCATTAATACACACTAATTTTGCTTGGTGCCTGCGTTCTCCCGCATTTCCAACCCGAGTGCCTCCTGAACGGCCAAGGTCACGTCTTCCTCCTCTTGCTAAGTACATCATTTATTTGTTGCTCTCAGACCTACTTGTCCAGAAAACATTTTTCCATTCAGAGTTCAATCTGGCTGATTCCGCCAGTGTACTTACCCGGCTGGGTCTGCATTTTACTGTTGTAAAGAGATTAGTCCTGCTGTAATAATATTTTCCATTTGGAGAGCACTTTGGGCTGAGCGGCCCATTCAAAGCCACATTGTTTTGATGGAGCCTTTTAAAAACCGGCCACTTTATCCCATCGGGCTTGGTGAAGACAAAGAACCGCCCCTGCCGGAACCGCCTGGGCCCACCTGGTACAGGGGACAGAAAGCTCAGCTGGCAGTTTGTTTTCTGAGCCACGGGGGGTGGCAGGGGAGAAGCTGCCAAAACTTCAAGTCTAGCTGGGGAGGGACTTAAATCAAAGAACGGTGCCGGGCGTGATGGCGCAGGCCCGCCATCCCAGTACTTGGGAGGTTGAGAGAGGAGAATCACAGGTCTGAGGCCAGCCTCAGCAACTTAGCGAGACCCTGTTTCAAATAAGAAATTAAAGGGGCTGGGGGTGTAGCTCAGAGGTAGAATACCCCTGGGTTCAATCCCCAGTACCACTGGGAGGGAGGGAGGGAGGGAAGGAAGGAAGGAAGGAAGGAAGGAAGGAAGGAAGGAAGGTAGGAAGGAAGGAAGGAAGGAAGGAAGGAAGGAAGGAGCTTAGTGGTAGAACACCCTTGGGTTCTACCTCCAGTACCACTGGGGGAAGGAAGGAGAGAGGGAAAAAGGGAGGGAGGGAGGGAGGGAGGGAGGGAAGGAAGGAAGGAAGGAAGGAAGGAAGGAAGGAAGGAAGGAGCTTAGTGGTAGAACACCCTTGGGTTCAATCCCCAGTATCACATACAAGGGAGGGAGTGAGGGAGGGAGGGAGGGAGGGAGGAAAGAAGGGAGGGAGGGAGGAAAGGAGGGAGGAAGGGAGGGAGGGCAGCAGCATCCTGCTTCTTTTGATCCTTTCCCTGTTAGTGCTCTTCTCCAGAGTAGGAATCTTCAGTGAACTCTCCACTCTGGTTCCCCTCTGATGTATTTCTTCCTGACCTCCCTTAGCAAGGACTAGCAGCCTTCCTTTTTTCCTCCTGGAATCCAGGTTACATCTACTAGAGACCTTCCGAGGACACACCACCACCAGCCCCAGGGGTCTTCCCCTTTGAGATCCCAAATTACTGTCTCTCCAGGGAAAGAACCCAGGCTTTGGCAAAGCTGCAGGCCGCTTGCTCCTGTCTTCCATCCCCTCTCCTGCCCTTCACAGGCTCCTCTCTGCGCTCCACCCTCGTCCTGGGGCTGAGCGATGCTTCTCTTGTTGTTCGTGTCAATAAAAACACAAGCGGTGTGAGCCTTAAAAATGCCAGGACCTGCGAAAACTGTAAGAGCAACCGAGCAACCTGCTTAGCCAAGCACTTCTAGCGGGGAAGAGTCCTTTTGACTAATGTTTTTAGACTGTTTGCTTACTCTCCATCTATCACTAGTTCTTGTTTGCCAGTCCCAAGCAGATCATTTATATGTGCCCAGGATCCCTGGGTAATGGACGTGCTGTAAAAATAAATGGAATAAATAAATTAGCCCCTGAGAGTCGCAAATAAATCCAGTTGAATTAGACGTTTCTAAAGTCACTCAGTCTTGAAGAGTGAAGGGGAGACGTGGGAGTCGAGTGGGAATGAAACAAGAAGCGGGCTTTTTATTTGAGGAAAAGCAAAGAAAAGGGGGAAGTGCACTCAGAAGGCATGAAAAATTCAAGAGAGAGAGAGAGAGAGAGAGAGAGAGAGAGAGAGAGAGAGAGATTTGCACAGAGCACGGGGCTTCTTATTTGTGAGGCTTTCTCTGCTCACTGTTTTTTTTTTCCTGTAGCCTCAATACAGCTTGCACATCTAGAACCCTCCTTGGGATCGGAACGCAGGTCTTTTCAAGTGGAGTCAGAGACAGTCTGCTACTCAATAAACACTGTATATGCCCAATGACTCGGTCAAGTCATTTCCCCTAAAATATTACCTCTCAGAGGCCGAGGGTGTGGCTCAGTGGTGGAGCACTCACAGGACATGTGCAGGCCCTAGATTCAACCCCCAGCAGCATAAAAAATAAATAAATAAAAAGAAATATTAGAGCTGGGTGTGGTGGTGCAAGCCTGTAACCCAAATATTTGGGAGACTGAGACAGGAGAATCACAGGTTCCAAACCAGCTTCAGCAATTTAGAGAGACTCTCAGCAACCTAGCAAGACCCTGTTTCAAAACAAACAAGTAAAAAGGGCTGGGGTATATCTTGGAGTTAGAATAACACACACACACACACACACACACACACACACACACACACAGAAATCTTACCCCTCAGAAAGGAGGAGAGAGCCCTAATCCCCATCATTATTGTCTTTCCTATTAGAAGGTTTATATGATTTGAATGATGAAGTTCTTCTTGGGTTAGACACATGGGCTAGAAACACACACACACACACACACACACACACACACACACCAGTGTCATATAGCAACCCTCTGCGGAGAACTCAACATACTAGGCACTGTCTTGAGTCTTTATGTATTTTGGTGCTGGGGGTTGAATCCAGGGCCTCAAGCATGCTAAGCTTGCGCTATACCCCAGCCCTGCTTCAGTCTTCACAACAACTCTATAAAGCGGGTAGCAAAATAACATGAGGAAATTAGCTGGTCGTGGTGGCACACGCCTGTAATCATAGTACTTGGGAGGCTGAGACAGGAGAATCTCATGTTTGAGGCCAGCCTCAGCAACTTAGCAAGACCTTGCTTCAAAATAAAAAAATAAAAATGGCTGGGGGTGTAGCTCAGAGGCTGAGTGCCCCTGGTTCAATCCCCAGTACCAAAGTAATAATAAGAATAATATGAGGAAACTGCTACTCTCCGATTCTTATAGAGGTTATCTGGTAGAATTGGTTTTTTAAAAAGAGTAAATAGGGAAAAATAATTTAAGATTTCAAATGTGCAATTATGGTGAGTTATATTTAAAGTAGACATTTGACATCTATATCTACAAAAGTTTATATATTCAAGTTACCCTTTTGTAGACCTCCCTGGGGATTTAGAATCATCGCCTTGTAATTTGGATTATTTTATACTCTGGCATATGTGGTATTTATTGAGCACCTACTATGTCTGGAAGACTGTGTTGGCAATTGTTGGGGAAACCAAGGAGGTATATCTGATCTTGCTTAGGATCCAGTCACGGGGTGACTAACATGCATGCCCACACTCATATCATCCTGCCCCCCCTCCCAGAGCAGGGACCAAGGTGAGGAAAGGGGGCCTCAGAGGGAGAGGGAGTGCCCCCTGTGAGTTTCTGTCCTAGGTACCTTACCTGCTTCACCTACTCCAGGCCCTGACCCCTCCCTCCTAAACCCACATCACACATACCCTAACTGCAAGCGGCAGAATTGAGTGTGATAACGTGTCCACATTGATGGATGATGGGAAATGCACAGCACCTGTAGGTGGTCAAAGCAAGAGGGCCAGTGGATCCTGGCATCGGGTAATTCCGATTAAGAAGCAAAGTCATCCAGCCAGTCAGCTTGAACCTGAACATTTAGAGGAAGAGGATATGACTTTATTGCAGGAAGACAGCTGAACAGGAACAGCTCATTAAAATGGGTTTGATGGGCAGGAAGGAGAAAGAGAACTGTTCCCCACAGCAAAAGCAAGAATCTAAGTGCAGAAAATGATGAGATCTGCAAAGAAGAGTGTCCCAACCATCCTGTGTATTCCCAAAATGTCAGGTTACCAGAAGCCCAAAGCTTCTGCATGAGCTCAGCAGACAAGGCAACTCGCATGCTTATTCATTCAGCAAGTGTTCGCTGAGCAGCGATGGTGAGCACAAGGTGCGGACGTAGTCTACAGGGGACAGATCCCAGGCAGGAGCAACAC
The DNA here is from genome assembly GCA_004027185.1 of Glis glis. Taxonomy (NCBI): domain Eukaryota; kingdom Metazoa; phylum Chordata; class Mammalia; order Rodentia; family Gliridae; genus Glis; species Glis glis. Next base: position 20,755 of record PVJS01009446.1, read on the forward strand.
CAGCCCTCCCCTGGCAACGGCACCTAGTTCAAAGCCTCTTGCAAGAAGACTTCCCCATCCACCCCCACATTCACGAACTCAGCTGCTCTTCAAAATTTACATATTCAGTCTGTCCTATTTTTTCAAGGCAAAACACCATTTTCCATTTTATACAAATAGAGGTCATTCTGAAATGAATAGCTGTCTCCATACAAAACAAAACCACCTAATACTTTCTCTTTCAAAGGCTGGAGGAGCTGGGCTGACACTTAAAGAGATGCAAATATTTTACTTTGGGATAAATTTTACCTGTTCAAAGACTGGGGGGAGCTGGGCATGGTGGCGCACGCTTGTAATCCTAGTACTTGGGAGGCTGAGACCGGAGGATCTGGTTTCACAGCCAGCCTCAGCTACTTAGTGAGGCCCTCCTCAATTTAGTGAGACCCTGTTTCAAAACAAAGACTAAAAAACAGGGCTGGGGGTGTAGCTCGGAGGTGGAATGCTCCTGGGTTCAATCCCCAGTACCGCAAAAAATAAATAAAAAATAAATAAAGACTAGGGGGAGGAGCAAGTCAGAATTATGGAATAAAAGATGGGCCACTTCTGGGCTGTCTGACATAAAGATAGGAAGGAAGCGGAAGCTATGTTAGATGGTGGGAGTGGACAGAATTTAGGAGGGAATTTAACCAATGCACGGTGGGAGATTATTTATTTGCATTTCAGGTCATATTATTTATGTATATATACATATATGTATACATAAAACGATAGAGTTGAATTTATTCACATTTCAGATCATATTATATATGTATACATACATATATGTGTATACATAAAAATGGGTAGAGTTGAATTTATTTACATTTCAGGTCATATTATATATATACATATATATGCATGTGTGTGTGTGTGTGTGTGTGTGTGTGTATAAATCTTCATAAACTGGTTGGAAACCTGATAGAAATTTATAGAAATACAGATAGTCCTTTTATTGCCCATATATTGAGCATATTTGAAAGTAAATATTGCAACTATTGATCTCATTCTGTGAAATTTATATTTTTATTAAAATGATGTTCTATTTCTATTAAGCTGAAATGGACAAATGCTTTATTTTTAATTTATGTGTCTTGACAGGGCTCAGAAGTTCCTTTTTTGATCGCCTAATCCTCCAGGCAGTGGTTCTGAAAATATGGCCCTCTGCCCGCTGCACATCTTCCTAATGAGCTGCCCACCAATCCCAAAACTTTTTCTTAAATGCCTGAAGAAGATCAACCCATTAATATCTGCCTCCGCATTTTGCTAAATTTGGCATTTTTAAACTAAAATGAATGTTTTTAGGGTTTAGATGGAGACAGCTCCAATTCAGTATTTTACTAATTTACTGTTTTACTAACATTGCAAGCTGCTGCACAAGCGCATAGGCAAATAATTGAAATTCCTACAATTTGGGGGAAAGATCCCTGTTATCAGTACTGTTTTGAATTGATCGTGTTTTTTTTAATTGCTGCTGTTCTTGCTTCTTAATAGCAAATTATTGTTAGTTTTGCTCATCGTAATCAATTTAGTTTGTTATGGGTTGTTTTTAACCCCACAATATGTAGTAATGAATATTTATGAACTTTTAGGCTATAATTTTCCAAAACTAGACTCTGATATGCATGCAATGTGTTCAAGCATGAATCATCGCTACCCTTACTGCTAAAGCAGATGTATATGTATTTCCCTTCATAATTTGCTCATGTGAGAACATTTCATTGGTAATATATACAGTACATGACTTTAACATGCAAATTACTTACAATATACCATCAAGGTATCTGATACAATTATCAGGTTATTTTATATTTATTGCTTTTAATATGCTCTTATTGGTGCATTATAGTCTCACATCATAATGTAAATCATGTTGACAGTGACATACATGCACACAGTACTTGGCACCCCCCCCAGCTCCCTCCCCATCCCCCTTCCCCATATAGAGTACTGAGATTGACAGTACTAGCCGGTACTACTAGATGGTAGTAATTCCTTCATTGGTCCTTTCTCTTCCCCCTCCCCTACCCCTAGCCCACCTCCCTGGCTCCACTGAGGTTTCTCCTCCATTATCTGGAGTCCCTCTGGTATCCCAATTACTCCCTAAATTATGCATATTAGAGAAAACATATGACCCTTCACTTTATGTGACTGGCTAATCTCACTTAACATAATGTTCTCCAGGTCCTTCCATTTTCCTGCAAATGACATAATTTTGTTCTTTGTTGCTGAGTAGAATTCCATTGTGTGGATATCTCATAATTTTGTAATCCAGTCATCTGTTGATGGACACCTAGATAGGTTTCATAATTTGGCTATTGTGAATTGTGCTGCTATGAACATGGATATGCATATATTACTGTAGTTCTCTGATTTCAGTCCCTTTGGAAAGATACCCAGGAGTGGTATAGCTGGATCGTATGGTGGACCCATTCCCAGTTTTCTGAGGAATCTCCACAGTGATCTCCATGGTGACTGAACATGTAATGGCTTGATCTTACTACATTAAAAAATAAGCACCTCATGTATGTGTTTTGTTTCATTTGGGGTGAGACTATGGTGATTGCTTCAACACAGAAATGCATGGGATAAGTCAAAAGCGTGTATCACTATTCAAGGCCAGTATTCCCCCAATTATGTTCTACCAGATGTTAATAGACATTCTGGAAATGATGGATTCTTTACTCAAATAAAGTGGGAGTCAATAGTATATATTATGTTCTTCTTTTAGGTATTCTCTAGGCCTTTTACCATGTTGTGATTTTTTTTCTTTGTTTTGTTTTTATTTTTGCGGTGCTGGAGATCAAACACAGGCAAGTCTACTCTACCACCAAGCTACATCTCCAGCTCCCTACAACGGTTAGTTTTAAATGACAACTTGGCTAGGCCATGGTGCCCAGATATTTGATCAAATGCTGGTCTGAAATGTTGCTGTGAAAGTATTTTTAGATGTGATTAACATTTAAATCAGTAGACTTCGAGTAAAGCAGGTTACTCTTTATAGTGTCAGTGGGCCTCCTCTAATCAGTGTAGGCCATAAGAGGAAACAAGAGTGATCTCCCCTGAGGAAAAGGGAATTCTGTCTTTGGACTCAAGCTGCAACTCTGATCTTTTCTTTGGGTCTCCAACCTGCTAACTTACCATGGAGATTTTGGATTTGTACCTCCACAATTTCATGAACCAATTCCTTAAAATCTCTCTCTCCCTCTCTCTCTCCATAGACCCACCCCCTATTGTTTCTCTAGAAAACCCTAATATACATATTAAAGGTTTTGCCATTATTATATATGTATTTTTAAAAGGGTTTTTTTCAGTATTTCTCCAGTTTATTTAACCACAAAGCTTTTTATATAATACCTATAATCTCATAACAATGCTCAGAAAGTGCTTTTCTCAAGACTATTCCTTAGAGATTTATCTCTAGCCTATGTCAGCAATATTGGACTCTGAGTCTGTTTTATTCAGAAACTAATAGCACAAGCATTGGAACAAAAGATTCCATCCGTTCTTTTCTTCTGTACACGGCATAGGCAGAAGAAAATACCTACATGCTGTCTGAGCACAACGAGGCACAATGTCCATTGTAGAGCCAGTTTCACACGCAGTTACATCTTATGAAAAATACCCACCTGTGTCAAATGTTCTTTTATGGAGGTCTTAGTCTATGTGGGCAGCTATAACAAAATACTATAAACCGGGTGGCCTGTAAACAAAAGATTCATTTATTTCTCTCAGTTGTGGAGGCTGAGAGGTCTAAGGCAAGGTGCTGGGAAGATTCAGTGTTTAGTGAGGGCCCCTTTCCTGGTTCACAGACGGCGCTTTCTAGCTCTGTCCTCACATAGTGGATGGGACAAGGCAGCTCGTTCCAGTCTGTTTTACAAGGACACAGACCCCATCATGAGGAAGGCTCTGCCCTCGCAGTCTAATCAACCTAGAAATTTGGGACAAACAAAAACATTGAGACCATAGCGATGGATATTCTTGGGAACTGGTGAGGCTTCCTGAGATATCAAATGTGGTGTAACTAGCACAAGACAACGTATGAATGGCAGGGAGCCTAACAAGAAAAGTGAACACCCCATGGCTTTTTCTCTTATTTTCCCTTCTTGAACATGTTTCCAGAAATGGTCCTTGTTAATCCCAATTCATCCCTCAGATCTCTTCTTCAGCCACTTCCTCTAGAAATTCTTTTCTACGTCCCCAACCCAAACCAGGCAAACCTGCCCTCTTCCCTGTAAAATGCATTCAAATGCCCTGTACTTCCACATTGGACTCGACCATTGCTTATTTTAACCAATGCCTGTATTTTCTACAAGACTGTAAGGTCCACTTGCATGTCCAGACTTAGAAATAAATACTCCAAGTATGACCTCTTGGCATACTGAGTGTCTGACCCAAGGGAAGTTGAGAAAACCGCAGAAGCAGGACAGTCTCTCTCTGACCCTTCTCTCTCTGACCTTCTCCCCACTGCCCCTATCCTGAAGTCAGTCATAGAAATGATACCCCTTGCCCTGTCTCACCTAGAGTGTGCCATAAAACCTAAAAAGGTTACTCTCTGACCTTCTCCCTCTGTTCTTCCCTGAAGATCCTTCTGTGACAGATGTCCTGTTTTTTGTTTGTTTTGTTTTGTTTTTGCAATACTGGGGATTGAATCCAGGGCCTTCTACCTCTGAGCTACACCCCCAGCCCTATTTTTTATTCTTTATTTTGAAACAGGGTCTCACTAAGTTGCGAAGGGTCTCACTAAGTAGCTGAGGCTGGCCGCAAACCTGCGATCCTCCTATCTCAACCTCCCAAGTACTGGGATTACAAGCTTGTGCCACTACACCTGGCTCAGGTGTCCTGTTTTATACCCAGAAGAATGTCACACAGGGAATCTAAACAAACAGACCTTGCTGAGGTCTCCTGTTTACCACCATTAGATCATATCCTTTTGTCCTCCAATCAGAGTTTATAAAAACACAGCTTTTCCTAGGTCTTTGGGCCTTCATTTTTTTTTCTTTTTTCTCAACACCAGGATAGTGCTAAGCAAGAGCTCTCCTGTTGAGGGGCCTCCCCAGCCCAGGCCCTTTATTTCTGAAACCTGCTGTGTCATGTAAAACTTACATTAAATAGATTTGTTATGTTCTTCTTCTTAATGTCTTTTATTATAGGAGCTATAGCCTTGAACCTTACCATGAGCAAGAAGTTAGTATTTTTCTCCCCCACATGGGGAGGGACCATTTCCACCTTGAGCAAGTTGAACACTGCAGCCCTTATGCCTGGTGACCAGCGGGAACTGAGTGAAGAACAGAAGAATCAGTTTCCTCAGGATCTCATATAAATACTCTTCTCTTTGTAGCCAAATCAGAGTGCTTGACTCTACTCTGATAGTCTCTGAAGATCTTTAAACCTTAAAAAAAAAAAATCTGTGTTGACCAGGCTGGGCATGATGGTACACGACTGTAATCCCAGTACTTCAGAAGCTGAGATATGAAGATGGCAGGTTTGAGGACAGCCTCAGCAATTTAGTGAGGCTCTCAGCAACTTAGCGAGACCCTGTTTCCAAATTAAAAAAAAATAGGGCTGGGCATGTAGCTCAGAGGTAGAGTGCCCCTGAGTTCAATCCCCAGCCCTTCTCTCTCTCTCTCTCTCTCTCTCTCTCTCTCTCTCTCTCTCTCACACACACACACACACACACACCCATACCAAGATCCTGTGAAATGTTCACGTGCATGTGTACAAACATCTATATGCATATACACATGCAAGCGTACACACACATCTATACACTCATTTACTCCTTCAAATAAAAATAAAACAAATAATTGTGTGCTAAGCACAGTGGTGTGAAGAGAGATGGGGAGAGAGGCAGCAGTGGGTTTGGGGAGTGAAAAGAGGCTGAATCCAATTACAGCTGTATCATTTTCTGGGTCAAGTAGAATTGTGCAAAAGCTTTTAAACCTATAAAAAGAAAAGCAGAGGCTCAGCCTTAATTCTAGAACTGCTTCCTTTCCCCCGGTGCCATTTACTCAGCTAACACTACAGTGTGTGCATGGAAAGGGGGTTTCTCTTCCAAGAATTATCACTGAAAACAAAAGCATTAAGAAAGAGAATGTGTTGGCAGACAGGCTTCTGTTTTAGGAAATTTGGCATAACATTTGGAGAGTGTGTGTTTGTGTAAGAACTGAGGGTGAAGAACGTGTGCAATGAATGCAAACCTGATGACACTCTCTGCGCCTCCGTGTCCCTCTGCCAGACCTTCAGCTGCTCACACGCACTCCTCCTCTGCAGGGAGCGGTGAGAAAGGCAAGGATTCTGGAGCTGACACCGCCTCCCCCTCCATCCAGCCCAACCTCCAGCGGCAGAAAAATCTCTTCCACCCAGTAGTGTCGTTTGAAGAGGTTGCCCACGTGGGCAGCCGCAGGCAAGATGCACCTGTTAGGGCTCCTCATGACCCCTCATCCTTCGCCTGTCTCCATCAAGTCTACAGGTAAGCTCTAGAGAGGACGAGGGACACCATTTATTCCTGGCATGGGGACCCAAGCCCTGGAGACGCTGAGGCATTTGTCCACTCTAAATGTCCTTCTGCCTTCCTCTGGCCAGCTTCTCTGGCTGATAGAAAAGTTCAAGCCTGAGCAGGTGGCTCTAGTAAGGGGAATCACTGAGCACCCCCCCTCCCTCGTGCCACTTTACCAGGACTTTGTAAAATGGGAAACTTTCAAAAGTCACACTTTCAAAAATCTAGACTCCCTAATACAAAGCTTGCTTTTTTGGTACAAGAAGTGGGGATTGTAAGTCATGCCTCACATTTTATCTATTTATTTATACTTGGCATTAAACCCTGGGGCATTTTGCCTCTGAGCTACACTCCCAACCCTTTTTATTTTGAAACAGGTCTCACTAAGCTGCTGAGGCTGGCCTCGAACCTGCAATCCTCCTGTTTCAGCCTCCCAATTACTGGAATGACAGGCATGTACTACCATGTCTGGCATACCTCATTTTTAAAACTGTGTGGGTTACTTTAAATTGTTCTAGTCAGAGCCAGATCATGCTTACACCAGCACCCAGGCATATCATAACACTGATGACCCCTGGCTTAGGATAAGACCACCTGTCAAAATGAACCGAAATCCATGAATGTGATCCAGTTATTGAAAGATGGGATACTTTTTACCAAAAAGTGCCCTCCAAAAACATCCTCTGTTCTATTGATGGACACATTTATTGAAGGATACCTGTTCAGACTCAGAGCCAGGAGGCAAAGGCAGGAGCTACATGCAGTTGTTCTAGACACGGTGTGATGTGAAAGTCCACCTGGGGCCTTAGGCACACTGTCATTTCTTTCTCTCTTTTTTTTTTTTTGTGGTACTGGGGATGGAACCCAGGGGCATTCTACCTCCAAGATATTCCCCAGCCGATTTCATTCTTTTATTTTGAAACCGGGTCTCACTAAGTTGCAGAGGGCCTCACTAAGTTGCTGGGGCTGGCCACGAACCTGCGATCCTCCTGTCTCAGTCTCCCAAGTACTGGGATTATAAGCGTGCACCACCATCCACCATGCCCGGCTACACTGTGTCATTTCTTGAGCGCTTGTTTGGAGGTTCTAGCAGGGAAGCGCAGCTACTCGTATACCCTGACCGAAGACCAGTCCTCCTCTATTCGGGGAAGGTCGTCCTCTTTGACCGAGCGCACAGCTTCGGAAGGGACACACATGGAGTGGTGAGGGAGGAAGGGAACACCCGCCTAGCCTGCCAGATCAGCCGAATCAACCCTGGTGATCAATGGGGTGACAGATGTCGCAGCCAGATCGCCCTCACATTCCACTGTGTCATTTCTAAATAGTGGAGCCACCAGAAGCCAGGAGAACCCAAGCGGCCCAAACAGGCTTGGGTTTACTCATTACAGATTTGTTCTTTGGCTCTGGGAGGAGCCTCTTGAAAGTCACCTCCACCGAAAACCCCCAGTTCATGAGCTCCTTGTAGCTTTATTACCCTAGTCTATTAAAATTCTTCAAGTAACTGATGATGAAAATCCCAGCCAAATTTTGGGGGGGGCATAGGGGAGTGGAAAAAAACAATGCATGAGTCTATTTGAAATCATTTTGAATTTTAATCATAGCAAATGTGTTTTAACAGTAGTCATAAAATCAACATTACCACATATACAAAGGACAAGACACCAGTTTGGCATACAAAAATACCATATATTAAAATTGGGTTCATTGGAAAAACTCAGGACAGGCTAAGACACCATCTATAACAGAGAGAGCAAGCAGGAATGCTTTTAAGACATTCAGATTTATAAACAGCAGCTTGATATCCCCTTTACCAAGTCAATATTTGGCAACATTTGGACAATATTTTCTACACAACCCAGCAGCTCATTTATCTGTAGGGCGATTTGGCCCTTTAAAAGAAAAGCTCCTAAAATAAATAATCTGAATAACTGTAAATGAAACCTGTCAAAGACTCGAGTTAACAACCACTGAGCATTAGTGTAGTCATTTGTCTGAAGTATTTGTTATCCAGGGGGCAGGGAACCCAGGTCGATGGAGATAGGTTGAGCTAGAAGAACGGAAAGAAGTCTGGGTAGCAGCTACATGGCTCATGTTGGGAGTTTGTGACCACCCCGAGCTACAACCAACTTCCACACCCATGACTGTCAAGTGAGGACAAACTCAAACAAGTGGTGGAATAAACAGATATAATAAATGACAACAACCAGTATGTAGACTAAAGTATTGTTCAACTAATTTTCCCAACAGTAGTAAGGAAGATACTTAAGAAGTTACCCTTGGAAGTAAGATGCTGGAGTCAGGATAGATCCACAGAATCAGGCATTGCATTTCACAGTTAAGAGGATGCCAGAGTTTGTTCTGAATCAGCCACCAACTCTGGAGCAGGCTCTGGAATTGTCTAGAGTGCTGACAACCCAGTCCAAGAGTATAGCAGAGGACAATGGGGAAAATGGGGCCTCCATGGACCCTCTCATCAGCTGAGCACATTCTCTATGTCTTCCACTCAAGCATTCCAATCTGACTTTGGTGTGCACGGTGGAATGGCAGGCTGTGCTCCACAACGTTACCCAGTTCTGTTTTGCTTTCTTCAGCTGCTCTCTGCCATGACTGAACTCTGGCACCTGGATCGTATTTTTCATTTACAATCCCATTACAGATTTTCCTTCCTGTGTTAAGCATTTTCTCCCCCTCTGGGAGTACCTGCCTATCCCTTGATACAAACCCAAAGCCTGTCTCTACCTCTTTCAAGGTGGATCAACTTAATAGTTGAATTGTCTTCCAGCCAATGAGGCTGGAAGCACAGTGTCAGATAAGAGCTACAGTGTCCTCATACTGTCTAAAGAGACATCAACCTGTTCCCCTGTAAGAGACGTCTGCTACATCTCTTTCTTTCTTCTTCTGATCCATGTTCCCTCTCCATCATACTCAACCACCTCCCTTCTGGATTCTCAAAAAGCAAAACATCACATTAAAAATTGGCCATCCCTTTGGAAAACTCTTGTTAGAATAACCCAATAACTCACACCTCAGGGATATTACAGAAGACTCTCCCATGGGCTGCGAGCCCTACATCCCATGGTGATGAATTGAGTGCAGAGTTCTGGAAAAGCAAGGTTAGATATAAAAGAATACTCCTGCACAAAGAAAGAAAATGCATGCTGTTGCAGGTCTCAGGAGGCTCTCAGTACTTTGCTGTAATTACTGATTGTCCCTAAAAATATCATAATATGAACAGTATCAAAAACTTTAGATTAGAATAAAATTCGGCTAACGAGATGAGTGTTTTCAAGCACCACTACATCATAAGTGAGATATACACAGTGGCATACCCCAGGCAGTGAATCCAGAAAAATCAAAAGGTCATGGGCCAGACTGAGAAGGAAAGTTGTACAGAAAAATGGGAGGACACTGGAGGAAGTCAGGAATAATGGTGCAAGCCCTGACCCCTTGAGCAGAGCCCCAAAGTAAGCTATTAGGAAGACAGAAATTAAATACCCCAATTGCTTCCTCAGTAATCAAGGGCTTTCCAACAAAATGTATACAGTAGATCACTTCTTCAAATATTTGAGAAGTTTGAAGAGTTTAGTTAAATAGATACTCCCAAAGGTAGCTGGTTTAACATAATGAATGCCGCTCAGAGCAATTGTTAAGAAATTAACATTTAAATTCAACATAGCATAATTCACAAATTGGGAAACATACTTTTTTTTTTGCTTTGACTCCAATTACAGCTAAATGTGTGTGTACGTACGTGTGTGTGTGTGTGTACAGTAAATCAATTGTGTCAGAAAAAAACCCAATGACTTGAATTTCCACTTATTTTTTAGAAGTATTTCATGTTGAACAAAATCCAGCAACTCATCATCATTGCTTGTGAAATATCCCATTACTTTCAAAACAGTCACCAAATTAATTTGGTGACCTCATTCTCCCCTGGAGCCTCTGTTTTGGTAAGGACTACCTTGTGGATGACGTTTTACTGAGAAGGATGGAATTGTCAAGGAACAGCTTTTCCATCTAGGTCAAGAATGACAAATTGACCAGCCAACAGGTCTGGTGTGGAAACAAACTGCTGTCTGGTTGTTTGCATCCCTTCTCTAAGGGAAGGTAGAAATCGCAGTATTTTGTATGCCCTTCTTCTCTTACCAACAACCTTTGGGCTTCTAACTTTCTGAAGTCTAAAGAAAAACTACCATTTTGGTAAAAATTTTTTAAAAAACCCTAAAGACAGGCTAAAAAGAACAGTTTTGCCCACTGATGAGTTGAGAATTTTTCTTTAAAAAAATTCTGCTACATTAAAGCAAATGCATTTGGTTGGCATTACATTTGGGAAACAATGAAAGAAGACGAACACAGCACAGATCCTTCCTTCCTTTCTTTTTTTTCAGTATTGAAGATTGAATAATGGAGGAGCTACATCATCAGCTCTTTTCGTTCTTTTATTTTGAGATAGGATCTAAGTTATCCAGCTGGCCTGGAGCTTGCAACCCTCCTGCCTCAGCTTCCCAAATGGCTGGGATTACAGGTGTGAGCTACCATGCCTGGCTACAGCATGGATTTTCAAATAAAGGAATGAGAACTCTTTAAATCAAAATCTAGATGGGAATAATACCAGACTATCAGTAGGAAACTGATCTTTATATGCAAATAGATCTCAAACTAAATTTTCTGCTTCCCAGACTGGGGATGTAGCTCAGTGGTAGAGTAGTTGCCTAGCATGAGCAAGACTCCAGGTTTGATTCCCCAGGACAAAAAAAAAAAAAAAAAAAAAAAATCAATCCTAGTAGTTTTAAAAACCTCCCAGTCTTTACATTTCACTGGGCAATGTTTTTTATTGTAAAACAAATTTTAAAAGTGCCTTTGTGCAAAGCTTCAAATCCCCAATTCTTTTAGTGATAACTAAAATTTTAAAAAAGAGAGAGACTAAAACAATGCCAAATTCTGCTCTAAAAATAGTACCTATATTTCAGTCTGGCATCTGAAAAATGATGCCCACATATGCCCAAACCAAATACAATGACAAGCTGGCAGACTTCAAGGGCAACAAAAACACTCTGAATACCGCAAAACGTGCTTGCTCTTAGATTTCACACCTTACTAATGCGGCAATGACGTTTGGGTAAGATATTGGAAGTGAAGAGGGATTTCGTCAGGCTTTTTTTTTTTTCTGTAACATTTACTCTTTGGCCACACAAGACCCTAAACACAATTTCACAGGACAGGTCATGCATAGCTTGTAAGTCAAACGTTTTATAGGTACTGTCTAACTACTATTTTTGGACAATAAATTCACATGCAGCTAATGGTCCCAGAAAAGGGGCTTAATAAAGCACTCTTTATGCTCCACTCGTCATTCCTTGGTCCAAAGTGTCTAAGTAATAACTCCAAAGGTCCAAAGGGCAATCAATGAATTCCTACTCTCGTACTTGAGATCACATATTTTTTAAGCCCAGAAAGGATTTTTTTTTTTTGGTCAACTGCATGTTACGTTATGAACACCTCGACTAGCCAATATAGCAGCCACCCACCACATGGGACAATTTAAATTACTTAAAATTAAATAAAATTTAAAGGTCAGTTCTTTGGTCCTACTATCCCCATTGTAAGTATCTAACCATCCACGTGGCTAGTGGCCATTGTATTGGACAGCATAGGTTACAGAACATTGCCATCATCCCAGAAAGTTCCATTAAATGTCACCAATCCAGAAAATCCCACGGGGTGCACCAGGACACAGCTGAGCCTCCAAGGGACCCACTTTGTAAGTCATGCACAAGATTAAACTTAATTATATTTTAAAAGAAAATACCTTGGAGCTCTCTGATCATAAAGTATTACTAGAACTCAGAACCAATTTGCCCTTTCATGGCAATGTATGCCGCGGGTCATTACACAAAAATGTTCCAAAGACAATGCTTTTTGGAGGCATACATAGCTCTACTTAATATATGAAAGCATTCTCTTGCATATGGCAAGATCATTAGTAAAGATGAAAATTCATGCTTCCTGTAGTGTACTATTTACACAACACTCATTGTCCTTTACATACGGGGGGTTGGGTCAATGTTTTCAAGTTTAAAAACTCATCTCATATGTTTTGAGCGTTTTCTTGAAATGCCTATACTCAACCCTAAATCAACCTTCCTTTGACTTCCCAGAGAGGTAGCTAACTCAAATGAAGAAGCAATCCTACAAAACAACCCTTGGAGCAATAGCTGAGATAGTGAAGGGTGAGCATTCATCAACCCCAAAAAGAATCAGAGTCAGATAGAGATGGTGCCGGATCTAAGAAGGAGCAAGAAGCCACAGCACTGCACGTGTCCTGTTCCCCCTTTTGCTGCAGAAGTACAAGTCTCCAGGCCCCTCTTCGGGCCTCTGTGGACTAGTCTACAAAATTAAACCACCAGTGGCTGCTTTCAGCTCTAACGTTCTTTAGTTTCCAGTTGTGACATTCCACTGACGTGCGACTATGAATTCTGGCCACTGTGTCCCTGGACTTTTGTCACATGGGGTAGATAGGTTGTTAGTGTTGTGGGTAAATGCCAGAAGAGGCCAGGACAATGGGATGCCAAATAACATCAAAATATCATTAAGCCTGTAAAAATTCTATCTGGCAGGCTGAAACATCTCTCTGCCTTTCTCTCTCTCTCTCTCTCTTTTACACACACACACACGCACACACATACTAACAAGCACGTGTGCAATCCGCACGCAGAATCCATTTACGCTATTTAAATAATTTTTCTTACATCAGTGAGACTTGCACAAGAGCATTCTGATTTGGGCCGTAACTGATAAGTCGTCAGGTCAAGAATCTACCAGAGAGCCGGTTAATTTTGCACTGCTTAACTGCAGCTCTAGCGCAGGATTGTTTTTTAAGTAAGAAGTTCTGTGGACATTTTTACTCTACAGCTTTGCACTAAGAAACACAGGACACTATATCGTCACACACATTAGTGTCTATATATAACTTATTAAACAAGTAGAATTCTATCACATACTACACTACAGGGTCAGTCATTTCGTACTGTACATACATGTATGCAGATATCTCCCACAAAATTAATTTGAATATGACATGGCTTAAAATTGCAAAGGTAAAGTCCATTTGAAATGTAGCATTCTTAATGCAACATTTCTGTCAGGTTTTTTTTTTTTCCTCTGAGAGAAATAGAAATTAGGTCAGACATGCATTACAGCAGCCTGGGAGTTTGAGAAATTGACACTAACCCAACAGTATATTACATTACATAATAGAGGATAGTATTCAGCTAATATGATACCTTAAATTATTAATACCAAATAAATCCTAGATTATTTGTTGTATAATGCCCAATAGCTTACACAATAAAATGGCATTTTAACCTAATTTCTAGTTTGAGCTTTCAAATACATTTTCTAAAGGTCTTATGACAAATTTGAAAGATTTGAAAAAACAGAGTTCATAATTTTATATTGAATTCTCATGCCAATTAACAGTGTTAGCTTTGTATTCTAGTTATTGTTTTTTTTTTGTTTTATTTCACATTAATTCCATCACTTGAGTATGCGTAGAAGATAATAGCATATAAGTAAATTAAGTTGTCTTGATTTTGCAGGGCTGTTTGCTAGCCTTGCTTTTTGGAATCAGTACTGCTTATTTTTCCCTTATCCCCCCCCCCATTCCTGCCATTTTCAGGGATTCAATAGAACCTAAAAACATATATTTGACACATACCACTTGCTTCCTGGGTTCCATAAAAGGAATGAGAAGAGAACTGTAAAGCTCACAGCTACTTCTGCATGCACACAGACTCAGGGGTAGGAATTTATCATTTAGCCCTAGCGGTTCTTTCTTCATGAGCATCTATACACATTTAAGAACAGCTGAACATTCATGAGGAAGTGGCCCACTGACAACGGGCATGTGACAGTTTACCTGGCCACTTCTCTCAATAAAAACATATTGTGAAATGCAAAAGATTTTTCTTGCTTCTATCAACAAGAGGAAACCGGAATTCAAAACTTTAACTTGTGGGAACATCTTTCAAAAAAAATCATCGCGGACCGCCTATTCAAATGACCGTCCAGGTTTGCCATTAGTCAGCAACACTCATGGCTTTTACGATTCCCCAACACTGGGAGGAAAGACGAGCTCCTTGATTCCTCTCCACCTGTGCCTCATGAAACACAGGACTCGAACACACAGCGGAGGAGCGAGTGTCGGAGGTGTCGTGCAGGAGACGCCGCGCTGGGAGGACCCAGGGGCCCAGGAGGCGGCCAGTGTTTCAGGTAGTTGACTCATTCATGCCCACAAAGTCTTACTCCCAGGGATTCTTCTGAAAAGACTCAAAAACCTGAGGTAAATCAAATGACACACATACATATACACACACAAATACACAATATTTACATTTTAAATTCTTATTTTGTGAGATGGCTTGAGAAAAATTGGCATACAGTTTTCCTGGGGGATTAGGCATTTCTCATTATTTCTCGGTTTATTGCTCCCCTGTTGGGCTCTTGGCTTAATAAACATGTAGCAAGCTCTAATCACAGGCGAAGAAAAATGAAGGTTACATGACAAAACACAACACACTGGAGACACTTGTTCGCATGTTTTCTCCAAAAAAAAAAAAAAAACGACGGTCCGTTTCACGTATTTTGATTTGGGTGCCATTCAAAATGTATATTTAAAAAAAAGCCTTAGCAACTAAATGAAGACTGGATTTCATTAAAAAAGAAAAGAAAAGAAAGCAAAGAAGCCAGCACTGTAAGTCTTCACTGAATTTTTTACACGGATTCGAGGCTTAATTCTACTTGTATACACAGCATCTTTATTGGCATCTACCGCGTTGAGGGATCACATTGCACGCACGTGTACGGTTTAACGTCTAAGTAGAATACGTCTGTCTCCTAACATGATCTTGAAAAATCATAAATTACAGCCCGTTTAATACATGATTATGAGGATGCATGCAATCATCTTCAAAGCTGTTGCCATCCACGCGCAGAACAGTTCACCCGGCATCTTGCTGAGACCTCACCTTCCGCCCTTCGCATCTGTTTTCGGGTGAATCAAGTGGCAACCCAGAGGCCAGCGTGCAGCACCAAATGGTCCGTGTTGCCCCCCCCATCTTTTCACCGGGATCCCATCACCAACACCTGCTGAACCCCTAAGTCGGCACCTACGGAGCCTTCCCTGCACCCGGTTTCAGCCACAGGATATCACAGTGAAGCGCTTAGAAATGCAAGACATGTTGTGGAGCACGATGCCCAGGAGGAAGACCAAGACACAGGCCACCAAGATGACAGTGCACACGCCGGACCAGGTGGAGCTTTTCACCACGCCCCGCCTGTCTGGCTCCTCCTCCGCCACCTCCTGCGGAGGCCCGCCCTGCAGTGGCTGCTGTTCCGCAGGGATGGTCACCACGGTGAGGGACTTCTGTTGGCCCCCGGGCAGCAGGCGACAGCCCATGTCTCCCGGCAGCAGCGTGCGCTCCTTGGAGATGGGCAGGGGCAGCATGTAGCACCCATTGCTGGGAAGTTTGATGAAGACCGGGGTGTGCTCGGAGGTGTGAGGGATGGCAATGACAGCCAGAACCTCGGGGTCATCGGGCAGCTGTGACACGGAGAAGCCCGGGGGCAGCTTGGTGATGCCGCGGCACCAGGGGCACCTCACGTCCTTCTGGCTTGTCCTCATCTGCTGGAGGCACACGGAGCAGCAGGTATGTCTGCAATCCAGCAACTTGGGCCTTCTCCGAGGGCTGTAGTAATTGAAACAGATCTGACATTCCAGCAAAGAATCCTGGGAGAGCGTCTCCATCTTGGATGGTGGGCAGGAAGGACAGGACCAAGGCCAGGGGAAGGTGCTGGTTCTCAGAGGCCACCACTCTGCGTCTTTCCAGTGTCGCCAGGGGACCGCGGGGCTCACAGGCATATAGCATTCACAGGTGTGTTCATTTCTGGGGGAGATAAATAATGCAAAGAAGATGCATTAATTCATTCAAAGAAGTCGTGATGTGGATATATTTAAAGGATTTATATCACAGCTCAAAAAATCTTGATCTGGGGGTCAAAAGCATAAAACTGTCCCACTGGTGAGAACACAGGATTCTTATAATGTCCACGGGAAGGGGAAGGAAAGCTCTCAGGCAGCGTGTCTCAACAAGTATTTCTAAAGAAATGAAGACCTCCAACGCGCATAGACTATGCCGCCTTATTTCATAAAGAGGACATCTGTTGTTTCTGTTTTGTGGATTGTCCTAAAATACACTGGAGGAACTCTCTCACTTTCCAGCTAAGTTTGTAGCATTTTGTAGAAGTAAATTTCTTTCCTTAGTTCCTCTGACCTTCTTTTCCTGCCTCTATTTATTCTCCTTTGAGTAGTAGTTGCCAGAGTCAGGCAACTTCCCAGCCCTAAGTGCTGGCTCGTTTCAGATGGGTTAGGATGGTCCCTTTCTCAAAGGTAATTAAAATGACTCTGCAGGCAGAAGCACACAAAGGCATCCTTTTATCTTCTCCACCAAAGCATCTGAACTGAGATCAAATCAACTGGTTTTAAAAGGGACAAAAACAGAACAAAGCACAGAATGCCAACAAAACTAGAGTAGCAATGAACCTTAAGGCAGCGAGGGTCTCAAAGATACATTAATCACAGAGGAATCGTCCAGTTCATTCTTTTAATTTCATGACTATTTAGGCTTGTCCCAAGAAACTGACTAAAAACCAAATACTGTTTTGTTTGTGTGTGGGGGGGGGTACTGGGGATTGAACCCAGGGGCATTCTACCTCTGAGCTATACCCTCAGCCCTCTTTCTTTCTTGTGGGCAAAAGGAAAACACCAGAAAGGTGAAAAGAAAGATCCCTTTAGGGAAGATTGGAGAGACCTGTTAGCAGGCTGTCATGATGTCAGATAAGAAGTAAAGAGGATGAGGAGATGGAAAGAAGGCTTCATAGAGAGGGTCAGTCAGGGTACTGCAATGACATCACAAGGGGAAAGAAGTCCAATGAAGGCTGACAGCAGCATGCTGTCACTGCAAGAAATAGAGACCCCCAAGAGCAATGCAATGAGGGAGCAGAACCAAGGAACAATTTTTAATGTATTTTGTGGGCGGGGGTACTGGGGATTGAATCCAAGGGCATTCTACCTCTGAGCTGCACCCCCAGTCCTATTTTATTTTTTTAGTTTGAAGCAGTCTCGCTAAGTTGCTAAGAACCTTGCTAAGTTGCTGAGGCCAGTATTGAACCTGTGATCCTCTGTCTCTGCTTCCCAAGTACTGGGATTGTAAGTGTGCACCACCACGCCTGGATTTTAATTTTGTATAATTTTCATATGTCATGGAGTATTAATCTGTGTGTGGGGGGTACTGGGGGTTGAACCCAGGGGCATTCTATCTCTGAGCTATACCCTCAATCCTTTTTATTTTTTGTTTTGAAACAGGTTCTTGCTAAGTTACTGAGAGTCTCACTAAATTGCTTAGGCTGGTCTCCAACCTGCGATCCTCCTGTCTCAGTCTCCCAAGTACTGAGATTACAGGTGTGCACCATCATACCTGGTTACTAAATTTTAAACAAAAGAGGAACTTAGTCAAAGAGGGGCAGAGGAGGCAAGTTAAGATGCTCCAAGCCAAAGGGTGTGGTCTGTCTGTCCAGTCTGGTGACCACAAGCCACAGGTGCAAGAGGAAGTTAGTGTACAGGGCCAAGAAAGGGGAAAGTGTATGGACTGTTGTGTAGGGAATGGAAAATGGAAGCAGAAATCCCCAATGTGCAGGTAGAATACCTCCAACTTCACACCCAGGGTCATGAATCTACTTTTCCTTAAAATCAAAACGCAAGGTTTGTTGGTAAACCTTGCTCTTGCTACCCTTAGTGTTAGAGCCCACGGACAGAGGTTTGACCACAGAATCATAGATGAAACATGACAGCACGTGGAAAGAACTGGTCACTTTGAGCTGTGGTGGCAGAAATGACAAAATTGGAGAGGGATGTAAAACAATTACAGATTCCTACAATTTTATGAATTGTAGGAATAACTTTCCTTAATAAGGATAACTTTCCTTAATAATAGCACCCAGGACAACCAGCCTTTGTTGGGGACAAAAATGGCTCATGACACTAATATTAAAACAGTGACTTCCAATTTATTAACCTGTCTTCCTTCCATGTCATTGACCTTATCTTTTAAATAGCAACATGGGAAGCAGCTTAGCAGAGAGGAGAGAGAGGAAGCTTTGGCCTCTGAAATCTCTGGGATCAAATGCTAGTTCTGGTACCCAAAAGATCTGAAACCAAACTACCAGAATAACACATGTGTATCTATGTTTATAGTTGCACAATTCCCAATTGCCAAACTTTGGAACCAGCCAAGGTGCCCATCAACAGATGAATGGATTACAAGACCATGGGATATGTACACAATGGAATTTTACACAGCCATAAAGAAGAACACAATTACATCATTTGCAGGGAAACAGAGGGAACTGGAGAACATTATGCTAAGTGAGATTAGTCAGTCACAAAGAATGAAAAGTCAGATGTTCTCCCTAATATGTGGAAGCTAGGGAGAATGGGACTTAGAAGGGACTCCAGACAAAGAAGAAGAAAACTTTAGATGAACAAAGAAGGCGACCTAACTGAGGGAGATGGAAGGGAGGTGGAGGGAAACACACTAAAGCACATGATGTACATACACAAACTTATAAGACTCAATCACTATACTGAGCACGAAAAGGAGGGAAGGGGGAGGGAATAGGGTGGGATTTGAGGGAGGGCTAAATGAGCAATGTGTGCATGTATGATTCTGCTACCCTGACACTTATCAAAATGTATAGTTACAATGCACCAATAAATGAATATATATAAAAAAATGCTAGTTCTGTCACCAAGTAGCTATAGCCAGGGCAAGTCGCGTAGCTTCTGGAGCCTGCTTTCTCACTGGATGGCAGGGATGATGGAGCTGTGGCTGAAGGTCAAGTGAGTTCACCTTTCTACCCACACAGTGTGCTGTGTGATTTGCCCAGAGGCACTTCCTGATTATCAAAGACCTGCCATTTTGAACAGCTCCGGAGGGGGATGGCCAGTGCTCCTGACTCTGCTCCAAGACCTGCTGTACCATCATTTTCCAACAAAACCAACAGACAATTTTATTCATGAATTTATGCTCAAAGTAATGTTCACGTAATTTGTGGTAAGCTCCCTTAAAATTAGATTCCACTACTCCATTTCCAACCCTACCCAAGGAAGTTCTAGGCTTTACGATACAAGAGGAACACAAAACATGCTCAGCCACATAAAGCCATTGTGACAGAAGCCTCTCTGATTTATACACTGATTTGTTCTATATTAAGCTAGCCTGTGCCACATTCCAGTTTATTTTCTGGAGCATAATTAGTAATGATGATGATTAGTTAGGTAAAGAGAAGAAAATTTACGAGGCTGTGGCCCGAAGCTAATGATGAATCATTCTTTCCCCCTTTCCTCATCAAGTCAAACGATACAAGTCAACTGTAGAAGAAAGGGAATAGAAACAAGGTCCTGGGAGACTAGGGAAAAAACGCAGAGTTCTTTGTCAAGTGTGTTATACACAAGCACGTCCTGGTGATGGCTTGAGGAACCTGTGTTTCGTGTCGCTTTTCTTGAGAGCAAAATGGGATACCCAAATAAAATACTCATTAAATTTTAAAAGGAAAGAGTGCTTTGGTAGAATGCATAAGAACAAGTATATGCTGAAATATATTGGAACCATTTTTAAATGTCACTACAATTTATTTTTTAAAAGAACCTAAAGTAAAGATCAAAGAGAAAAACAGTCCACAAAATCAGGAACAGTGGCTATGGGAGGGCATTTTTAAAAAAAATTATGGCTTACAAGATAGAACTTATTTTCGAATATATTTCTGTAAAACAGTACTTACATAAATAATATCAGTTGTACAATATAGAGGTAAACCAGAGGGTATGTGTGTGTCGTTGTTTTGGGGACATGGACATTTGGGGCTTTGAATGTATTTTTCAATATCAACATATTTTTATAAAATAAACTTTATTTTTTGAACCGATTTTATGCATCTTTATAAAGTGTGGGTGTGGTAAAGTGCTTCCATGAATTTAGTGGGTGGTAAAATAGAGAAAGTCTCCAACATTGAATTTTTATAATCCCAGTTGCTTTTAGAAGTCCAGGCATGTGAGCCGGAGGAAAGAAGAGAGGATGAAATAAACCATCCACATAGGTTTACTCTAATTATACTCTTAAGAATCTCCATACGTTCCTCCACCATGAGATTAATTATGAAGCCTCCCTGTGGAACTGTGGCGGGAATCTGATATTGATTACATCTGGCTGACCTTGAGTTGTTCTATCTGACGGTCTACATAAGAAACTTGCATTTAATGGTGGTGTTGAGAAAAATCTCAAAGTCAGAGATTAAAGTCGGCCCCGTTTTGCTTTTCTTTTTCCACTGAAATAGCATGTCTTTCGGCTAACTGGCTGGCTACTTAATTCTTGAAGAATATATACATATTTGCCGGGAGTGGTGGCGCACACTTGTAATCCCAGTACTTTGGGAGGCGGAGACCGGAGGATCCGGGTTCGCGGCCAGCCTCAGCTCTCTCTCCCTCTCTCTGTCTCTCTCTGTCTCTCTCTCTCTCTCTACCTAGTGAGGCCCTCCGCAACTTCATGAGACCCGGTTTCAAAATAAAAAGTATAAAAAATAGGGCCGGGGGTGTAGCGCGGAGGTAGAACGCCCCTGTGTTCAATCCCCGGTACTGCAAAAAAAAAAAAAAAGAATATATACATATTTGAAGTGAGAATAAACAAAATAACTATACCTCCATTTCATCTGATATTTGAGTTGGCAAGACCACGTGGCTATGCTGGATCTTAGCAAACACTCCAATTAGTGGCAAGGGTGGAAATGGCCTGGTGACAGGTTATGGCACTGGCTTCTCATTCTCTGGGAGCAGAGAGCACTTTTTCCAGGACACAACTACTGTGTGCATGGATTGAACCACTTGGTGCACATCCAGTCATTGCCTAAATGGAGCAGGGCAGTGGGTACCTGGATGCTGACAAATTGAGACTGGGAAATACACAGGCCCAAGCTCTAATCTTTGTACCATTTCTTCCTATGAGCATTCTGGTTTCTTTTTGTTTTGTTTTATTTTGTTTTTGGTGACACTGGGGATTGAACGCAGGGGCATTCTACCTCTGAGCTACACCTCAAGCCTTATTTTATTTTTTATTTTGAAACAGGGTCTCACTAAGTGGCTGAGGGTCTTGCTAAGTTGCTGAGGCTGGTCTCAAACCTGTGATCCTCCTGTCTTAGCCCCCCCAAGTAATGGGATTACAGGTGTGTGCCACCACCCCAGCTGGTTTGCTATATTTGATTAAGCCAAAAATCTGGAAAGTGAAAGTAGCCACTTAAAAGTCTTAGATGATGGAAAATGGGGCAGGGGATGTTGGTGGTGATGGGGGTCAACTGGCCTGGGTAGCAGAGATAGGCAGGGTGGGACAGAGAGTACCAGTGGCTGAACAGGAAGGAAGCAACGGACCCACTATGACAACAAAGTCACTGGGACTCAGCAACAACCAAAGGCCTGGCCACAGCCTGGTGGCTATCCCAGTCTGTACACGCCAAGGTGCCAAGGGAATGCTAAGCCAAGGAAGACTGCCAGAGTGTGTGCCAAATCTGTTGCCGAGAAACCCAACTAACCACGTAGCCATGGTCACCAGAGATGCTATTCACTCAGCTTCAGGTGCATTTTACTTAAGTCTAGTTGACAAAAGATGAATGCGTTTGACCTGTCCACACTTCGGTGTTGCATATTGAAAATCAAAGTATACTGGAATCAAGACATTTTTAGGAACTAAAGCCACATTTCAGTATTACAGAGACTGATGATAACACTAGGTTTTGTTCCTTTGAATATCCACTCAACCATCAATACAGGAGAAACGATTTTAGATCAGTTATACCCTCAAGTTAGATAGGTTACATTAAGGTTAACTTGAGTGTGGACTAGATGGTCTCCCCTAAAGAATTTTCTAGAAAAAAATATTATATGACACACTGCTGGGTCTCCAACAGCATGACAGTATTGTTGGATTGCTTGTTCTGTATGTCTTATACCTGACAGATAATTTACAAATGTTATCTGTTAATGATCTTTCAAGAATGCATAATTATGTGAGATGGGGGTGCACATCTAAACTACTTAAATGAGAACCAGTTTACATTAGGAATTTCCTCTTTTATGTCTTTGGTTTAATGCATGCATCTAGCTAGAGCTAACAGTCTAATAAAAACAGCCACAACTTCAAAGAATAAAACCTATTTTACATCAGATCAATATCCTTCCTGGATCAAGTACAGTAGCCCCATCACCCAAACCTGTTACCAAAGCAGGTGGTCCCAACCCTCCCTCGAAAAGATGCTATGTGGCTGTCAAGCTTGTGCAGGAGGCCAAGGTGAGCTCTGCCATTCACCAATCACACTGCTTCATTTTCACTTGCTCCATCACCCAGTGATGATCAAGAAAAGTTGCTGCCAGTCATAAAGTAGGGGAGAGCTGCACAGGACTGTCAGGGAATTCCAGGCTCCTTGGAGAGAGGGAGCGATAAAAGATGCCAATAGACAGAGAAAATGAAAAATAACCAATCGCCCTGCCTGAATTCTGAGCAGAGTTGAAGCAACTAACAAGTTATACACAATGCTAAAGCCAAGGAGATGAGAAACAAACAAAATCCCCCAGTTCTATAGATGGTTGGACATTTCCTAGAGGAAAATGTGTAGTAGCAGGCACACAGATATTACCTGGGAATCCACCATGGGCCAAGCATGAGTCAAGGCACTGGGGATAGATACACTGGCAAACAAGAATCTCTGCCCTTGGAGAGCCCGGAAGTTCTTCCTGAAGGGAAGAACCAGGTCCAGAGAACCACAGAAAAGAGGGCAGGGCAGGTGGAGTGCTGAAAGGAGGCTCTTCTTCAATTGATCAAGTATATGCAATTGATCACATGAAGGGGTGGGCCAGAACCATAAAACAAAGAATGATCATCTCTCGTTGGAGCCAGAAAGGATGTTGGGCCTCCAGGGACCTACCAGCTGGCCCACTGTCCCTTCCACTCCAGAGACACTGGAGACAGCCAGACGAGTTGGAGGGAAGGACACTGGCATTTCCTTTGTATGGTTAAGCACCACAGCGGAACTTGTGTCCATCTCCCCAGGCGGCAAGCCAGGCTCCCAGCCCACAAGCCTTCAAGAGTTTGACTGGCGTCTCAAGGCAGGGTCTGAAGTCAGCCCAAGGTCAGAGATGCACTTTAAGTCATTGCTGGGGGCAGAGGCTGTGCCTGAAGGACTGGGAGGCCTCGGGCAAGGTGTATGAAATGCATTTTCGACTTATGATAGGTTTATTGGGATGTAGCCAAGGATCACCTGTACTCGACTGGGCCAAAGTGTGAAAACAGTCACCGGTCATGTCAAGGAGCTGCAGGGGCTGTGTACTGCTGGGGCCTGCTCCGAACTCAGAGTTGGGATAGTGTTTCCTCTCCTATGTGGAAGCTAGGTAGAAACTGGGAAACAAGGGTAACCTCAGATAGAGGATCAGAGACTCCAATGGAGTGATAGAAGGGGTTTATGGGAGGGACAAGGGGGGATAAAGACATAAAGAAGGTCACAGTTGAAACAATGCTACTTATGTATATTAAATTACCAATGCCAATCTCAACGACATGTAGGAAGGGGAGGGAGGGGGTGAGACCCAGAGGGAAATCTCCAAGAGTTGTGTGCATGTATGTTTCTACTAATCTATACCTCAGTATGGTATGTAATTACAATGTACCAATAAAAGCATATTTAAGAAGGATGACTTTAAGTCGAAGGCATTTGAGATCCAACAGATGTGGAGAGAAGCTTTGCTGGAGCTCCCCTTATTTGACTAAAAGCAGAAACTTCTGAGAAATGAAGCATATCTATTCCCAGGAGAAAGACCAAGGGTAAACACTATAAATCCCTCTGGGAGAGTTTCATGACCAGGAAGAAGACAGCAGAACCACACATTACCACAAACATTCTTATCTCCCATTTGTACTCCCAGAAACCCATTTGTCTTTACTAAATATATCCAACTGCTCTCCCATAGAAGCCTTTTCCCCCTCCTCCCTTCTCCCAGCTAAGCTAGGTATATAATCCTCCCATTCCGGCCAACCCTTGGAGTTACTCATCCCTGAGCATATGTTGAATGCCTAAATTAACATTTTCTCCTGCAATCTGGTTTTCATCAGTTGAATTCACAGGCCCCAGACACCAAACCTAAGCAAGTATGGGAACATGGTTGTTCCCCACCCTGGGCATTTCCAATAAAACTGCATTTATAAAAACAGGCCATTATTTGCTAACTCAGATCTATATCATTTCTCATTAGCCCTTCCCTTCTTCCTTAGATTCAATGCATTACTCTAGAAATATCTATCCCCAATCAGCTTGTTCCTCTAACTATTGCCACCTTACCTGAGTTGCATGGCAAGCTACAGAATGCAAAGTATTTTCCTAATTATTTTGCATTCTATTTTGGAAATCATAAGGCTTCTGGATGCAACATTACAGTTTTATACACACAGTGTTTTGAAAAGACTGTTTCTGCTCAACAGGAAAGAAAGCAAAGAACATTAACAATTACCATCATTCGCTTATCCTCCCCAGAGAGAAGGCACCAATAGGATATGTGTATAGACACATGAGAGGGAGTTAGGAGAGAGCTGGCTCATGGGATTATGCCTGTGAGAAGTCCCACGACAGACTGTCTGCAGGCTGGAGACCTGCGGATGCCAGGAGCATGGCTCAGTCCAAGTCCTAAGGCCTCAGAATCAGGGAAGCTGAGGGTGGTAGCTCTCAGTTCCAGACCAAAGGCTGAGAACCAGGGAGCTGCTGGTGTAGGTCCTGGGGTCCCAAGGCCAAGGAGCCTTGACTTCGGTGTCCTAGGCAGGAGATGAGTGTGTTCCAGTGCTGGGGGTGGGCGGGACAAGGACAACTCTTTCTGGGCTCCTGGCTGCCTGGTTGATGCTGCCCACATGAAGGGTGGGTCTTTCCACCTAGTTCACTCCACTCACAGGCTCCCCTCCTCCAGAAATGCACTCAAAATAATGCTTTGCCAAATTTCTGGTATTTCTCAATCTGGTGAAGTTGACACCTTAAGCTAACCATCACATCTACCAACAGCAAGTTCTAATACCATCAGTACAAATATAGAGGTGTAGTTCCAAGTTTAGAAATAGGAATTTATTACTTAAACAAAATGAAGCCAGGCGTGATGACTCAGGCCTGTAATCCCAGTACTTGGGAGGCTGAGACAGGAGGATCAAGGCCAGCCTCAGCAACTTAGCAAGATCCCCAGCATCTTAAGGAGGCCCTGTTTCAAAAATAAAAAGGGCTGGGTGTATAGCTCAGAGATAGAATGCCCCTGGGTTCCATCCTCAGCATCGAAAACAAAAACAAAATGGGCAATGACATGGAAGTCATTATGATAGTTCTGGAGTAAAGGAAACTCTTCACTCGATTTGGAATTTCACAAAGACATGACAAATTCTTCCTGATATCGGCACAATTCCTATGGCCATTTGCATAGTTATGAGAGGCCATAAGGTGGCTAAGGAAGTTTAGATGTTCCCAGGTTAATCCCAGCTCTGCACAGCAGTATCTATTTTTTTTTTTTAATGGTACTAGAGTTGAACCCAGCAGCATTCTATCTCTGAGCTACAACTCCAGCCCTTTTTATTTTGAAACAGAGTCTCGCTAAGTTCCTGAGGCTGACCTCAAATCCCCGATCCTCCTGTCTCAGCCTCCCAAGTACTGGGATTACAGGCTTGTGCCACCACACCAAATTTACACAGGAATATTTTATGCTGGTCCACCTTTACCATCAGCCACCAGTATGTCATGAGCCAATTCCCTAGTAACTTCCCTCTCAGCTATCTCCATGGGTCTTCTACGGGTACTTTCTCTCTGGAGAATTCTATATCCTGGTTTGGATCTGTAATGTCTCCAAAAGACTCATCTGTGGAAGACTTCTCCCCAGTGCAGTGATGTTCAGAGGTGGGATTTGGGGAAGTGACTAGATCAGGAGGGCTCTGACCTCATCAGAGGATTACTGCATTGAGGAATTCCTAGCTGAATGGACTACTGGGAGGTGCTGGAAACTGGAGAAGGTGGAAGCTAGTTGGAGGGAGTGGGGCCTTGGGGATCATTCCTTGTCCCCAGTCCCATCATGACTCTCTTTTAGTTTCCCTGCTACCATGAGGTGAGTGTCTCTGTCACTGTGATGTTCTGCCTCACCCCCGGCCCACAGCAATGGGACCAAGCATCTATAGACTGGAACTTCTGAGACCGTGAGCCCAAATACATCTTTCCTTCTCTATGTTGATGTTGTCAAGTATTTTGTCACAGCAACCAAAAGCTGACTACTATGGACTAACACAGTGGGACATTGTGTAAATTCCCCAAACACACTGAGTATTCCTTCAAAGTCCTCCATATGTATGATTTATGACAACTAGAGCTCCAATAATCTTCTGGAAGAAGATGTTCAGAGGGAAAGTCTTGCTTCAATTAAAAAAACAAATAGCCAGGCATGGTGGTGCATGCCTATAATCCCAGCTACTTGGGAGGCTGAGGCAGGAGGATCTCAAGTTCAAGGCTAGCCTGGGCAACTTAGTGAAACCCTATCTTAAAATAAAATAAAATTTAAAAGGGCTGGGGATGTAGCTCAGTGGTAGAGTGCTTGCCTAGCATGTGAAAGGTCCTGGGTTATTCAATCCCTAGTACAATAAAAACAAATAACAACAACAAAAACACACACACAAAAACCAAACTCACCTAATTAAGACTCATTTACTTTCACACATAGTATATATACACACACACATATATATACATATCTATGTAGACAGACTGATATAGATATGTACATATGCATACATATATATGTATACACATGTGTATATATGTATATATATATATATGTATATGTATATATTCCTTTAAGTTACCCAAATAATGTTCTATATTAAACAGTTGAAAAGAATGGCAAATTAAAAACTCGGTAGGTTTTATAGATATCTCTTTAAATAAGTCTGTTTAAAAGCCATTCATAAGATTATTTCCTTTGAGCTGAGTGTCTATTGCTGCAATCTCCCTACCTACCCTCAATACTGGTGATTCATTGCATGAGTTAAGACTCAAACCGAAGTTGCAAAGAATTCCTAAAGGCATCGGTACTAAAATTAAGCACCTCGGGGAGCCAGCTGTCAGTTTGTTCATTACTTCTGCTTTTTCTTACTTCCAGCTGCAGTAACTCAATGAGGGTTGATTTTCCATTTAGGCAGAGTAAGAAGGAAAAAAAAGTATAAACCCCGAAAGTAGATATTGAACGTTGGTGCACACAAATGCCATCCATCGTTAATCTGTCTTTCCAAACCCAACAAGAAACCCAAAAGATTTCTCCTCTTGTTTTCTTAAATGTATTAGTAAGGATAAGTTTATCAACAATAAAATACACACATTTTGAAGTGTACAGTTCGATGAGTTTTGACAAATGTTCTTACCCATGTAACAGCTACACCAATCGAGATATTTCCACCATCCCAAAAGGTTCCCTGTGCCTCATCCAGCTCACACATCCTTCCTTCCCTCACCCCATCCCCTGTGGCCACCACTCTGCTGGCAACCTTGGCGTTGGTGGGTGCATTTAAGACCCAACCCACAGGCACTGGCGAGGGAAGCAGTAATATTCTGTGCATACTTTTGGATGTCCTAGTGCCATGGCTTTGGAAATAGTCTACATCTTCACATTCATATTTCCCAGAGAAAATTCTAGAGCAACAAACAATATGATCACACATCATACTATAATACCATTAATAAATCCATTCAAATGTGTATTGAGCATAAGGTGCTTTTCTAGTTCTCTGGGATCTAAAGAGGAAAGGATGAGGCCTTTCCCTGCTAAGGCCAGTGGGGAATAAAGACAACCATGTCAGGCCCAGGGACAACTATAGCATCGGGTGACCTAGGCTCCATGCTGGAGGAGCAGGCAGAACCAGGAGGAGGAGGACCCGGGTGTGTCTGGGGAAGCCAAACCAGCAGAAAAAGATCTTCATGGAAAGGTGCCATTTTAACTTCAAAGATGAGGATTCAGCTTACGAAGAAAAGGCACAAAGAACAAGGTGAGGCCTAACAACACAGGTGGGGCTGAAGAGCAGGGACGGAGCCTATGACCTCCAGTAAGTGGCTCACATATCTCTATAAAAGGGACAGATAATAAGAGCGCCCACCTCGTGGGGTGGTCAAGACTGACACATGCCAACACACCAGAAGCACTGGAACAGCAGCACCTTGGGCCTCAGTGCCACCTGGAAACATCACCATCAGATGAGGCTGGGTCTGCCAAGTAGGTGCGAGGGTCCTAGCCAACCAGCTCAGCACAGCCCACTGGACAAGCAGAGCCAGCCGGGCAGACCAAGATCTGACCCTGGCTACGTGGCTTTAGAGCAGGCCTGGGCCACAGGGCAGAGGGCAAGGCCAAAGGGCGCTTCCCCCTTCCCATTCTGTTCCCAAGGCCAGAGCAGCTGGCCCTGCAGGGTGGACAAGGTGGCTACGTGACAGCAGGAGCTGAGATCAGAACAAGGCCTGAAGGAGGGTGAAGAGGCCTGAAAGAGAGAGAGAGGGGAGTGAAAAGGAGGACAGGAGGGGGAGACAGGGAAGGATGCAGCCCAAGTGGTGCCTCCCCCTCTTCCCAACCTGCGCAAGGTGCCTGAGAATGCAGGAGACAGCTGGGGTGGTGGCACACGCTTGTAATCCTAGTACTCGGGAGGCTGAGACAGGCGGATCATAGGTTCGCAGCCAGCCTCAGCTACTTAGCAAGGCTCTCAGCAACTTAGTGAGACCCTGTTTCAAAATAAAATAATAAAATAGGGCTGGGGGTGTAGCTCAGAGGTAGAATGCCTGGGGTTCCATTCCCCTCCCAAAAAAAGAGAAGGCCAGAAGCTAAAGTAATTTTGTGAGAGAGTTGGCAATCCAAGGAATAGAGAAAGACAGCTTCTCTCTCT
>PVJS01009447.1:0-50345 GCA_004027185.1 Glis glis
AAAAAAAAAAAAAAAAAAAAAAAAAAAAAAAGCCCTTTCCATGCTGCCATATCGTGTAATCCTGCCAGCAACTCTGATTGCTAGATACTCTGTGCTCAGTGTGTAGATGAGGACGCTAAAGCATTCACAACAATTTCCTAAGGTCGCTTTTCTACAAGTGGTGGAGTCTGGATTTGAACCCAGATCTGTCTGCTGAGAAGTCTCTGCTGGTGCTACTACACTATACTGCTGCCCAGGATTGCAGGATGAATAAGGTTTAGGGCGAATCCTCCAAATTTGAACTATTCCTCTCACATTAAAATGCAATGAAAATTTATGAACGAACAGGAAAAGTCTGACTCCAAAACTAAGTCAAGCATGCAAACTCACAAAGGAATTAAAGAAAAGAAATAATTTTCTTTTTAAAGGATAAATAATAAAGATTGCTCTGTTGACATTATTTATTTTTGCAAGCTTAGCCCAGAAATACATTCCTTTGGATATGGATTTCAAGTGTCAACATCTTGCCCTGTCACAGGTTTTCTGTGTTATCTGACAAGCTCATGCTCATCATTCAAAACTATCACTTCCCTTCCCAAAAGATCTCAGTACAAGGCTTAATCTTTTTTTATTTCTCAATCATGTTTCTGTTTTTCTTTGTAATATCTTGTTTTTGCATCCAATTTTGACATTCTGTGCTTTTCCCCCAAAGTTTTCAAGACATTTTTAAAGATTTAATAAAAGCTTCTGATTATATAAACCTAAGAAATATGTATTAGACAGCCAATGGTTTTCTGGATGAAAGCCTTGCGTAGCAGATGCCAGGATAGAGTAGCCTGTCAAGAAAGAAATTCTTTGGAATTGAAGTGTATCTGACTCCAGAAAGAGGTCATTTGAGTCTCTTCTCCCTACTGACTTCTCACTGAACTTTGGTTTTCAGCAAAGCAAAGCTCTGCAAGGCTACAGCTGTGAGAGTGCCCAGCATATCCAAAATGCTCAATAAACATCTGATAGCAATTCATTCACCTCTGGCAGCTGCCTGGAAGTTTCAGTGCAGGAAAAAATAGCATATGATTTAAATTTTCTAACCTCAGCACTACTGATAGTTTGGGTTGGGTTATTCTTTGTTGTGGGGGCCTCAATTGTGAACTGTAAGAGGTTTAGCAACATCTCTGGCTTCTTCCCACTAGATGCCAATAGTACCTTCACTTCCATTTGTGATAATAAAAACTGTCTCAGACATTCTCATATGTCCCCTGGGGGGGTGTGGGAATCTCTGTATATATTTATGCTGAGAACTTTTGATTTAAATAAATGAATAGAATCCCCAAGACTGGGAAAACTCCATGGAAGACAGGAGAGGACTAAGCATGGTATGTGTAGAGGACAACAATATAATTATACATCATAGTGAGATTCAAAGTGGTACAAATGATGTGTGCATATGTGAGTGTACCACTTTGAATCTCACTATGATGTACAATTCTAATACACCAATAAAATTATCTTAAAAGATAAATTTAAAAAAGAAAACTGAGCCACACTTGGTGGCATATACCTGTAATCCCAGTACTTGGGAGGCTGAGACAGGAGGATCTCAGATTTGAGGCCAGCCTCAGCAATTTAGTGAGACCCTTAGCAATTTAGTGAGACTCTGTTTCAAAATAAAAAATAAAAAGGGCTGAGGGTGTAGCTTAGAGGTAGACTGCCCCTAGTACCAACAAAGAAACAAACAAAAAGCCTGGGAGGGAGGGAGGGAGGGTAGGAGGGAGGGAGGGTAAGAAGGAGGGAGGGAGGGAGGGAGACTGGAGAAGATGAGGTTGGAGGAACAGTATGTAGTCAAAATATGAAGACATGGTATATCTAGGGCAAGGAGCGATGAGTGCTTGCATTGCCGTAATCGTTGTTATGTTGGAATTTGGAATGTCAGTTGAATCATATTTTGTAATGTAAATGCTATTAGGGAAACTATTCATACAAAGAAAGATAATCACAAATGTTGATTTTTAAAAAAGTAAATTACTCTTCTGAGCAATAATTTAACAAACTCAGATTTGGATTTTCAGTTGTCTGAGTAATAAGGAAACTGGCTTGGTTCATTGGCCATCAGAGCTGCCTGAGCAAGCAACTGCCACGTGAACAGATAGAAGCTACAGATGAGAGAGAGGATCCAAGGTTCTCCACCCTGTCCTCCCACTTCATCTCAGGAGGAACTCTGTCCAAAGCACACTTTTCTAGGCCAACTACAGGCTCTTCAAGGGACACACACACACACACACACACACACACACACACACAGTGTTCTATATTAGGTATAACTCATACTTAAACAATGAAGTCCATTCATTTGGTACCAAGAATACCAGTAGTTTCCAACTCTGACTTCAGATAAAAGTTATCAGGAAACTCTTAAAAATCACTGATGCCTTGGACCCATACCCTGAAGATTCTGAGTCTTCAGTCAGGACTGGACATTGGTAGGTTTGTTTGTTTGTTTGTTTGTTTGTTTGTTTGTTTGTTTTGTGGTACTAGGAATTGAACCCAAGGACATTCTACCTCTGAGCTATCCCCCCAGCCCTATTTTTATTTTTATTTTTGACACAGGGTCTCGCTAGGTTGATGAAAGTGTCAGTACTTGCTGAGGCTGTCCTTGAACCTGCAATCCTCCTGTCTCAGCCTCCCAAGTACTGGAATTACAGGTATGCACCACCATGCCTCATTGGTAGCTTTTTAAAGCTCCCCAAATATTGATACGGTGAGAATCAGTGATTTATCTCCAGTCCTTAGGACTTTTACATCATCACTGGAAAGAGATGGACTAATGTTTAATCACTAAAGAATAATACAGACAATACATCATCAATTGTCCAATTGTGTGTTAGGTATTATTAAAGAAAACATTATTTAATGAGGCTTGCTAAAAGCATAGTAAGAAAAACTTTATTCAAGGCCATCATAGTAGGTATAGGGACCACTGCAAAGGAGTAAGAAAGAGATTGGTCTCAACTCCAAGTACAGGATGAGCAAATAAGAATTTGCACCCAAGGAACAGGGTGGGGGTCATGGATGGGAACTTACTAAGAGGAAAAGTCAGGGATAAGGGGATTTTAGCTAAACCTACCTAACAGAATTCTTGCTGAGGACAAGCCAGGGTGGTCAGACATCACCTGGGGATGGTGGAAAATGAGGAACCCAATCAGATATTAAGGGTGGAAGTTCTTGCCAAACTGACTTGGTAGGGTTCTCTGCCAAAACTGGAATTTTATGAGGCAATGCACAGATTTGGCCTAGGAAAAAGTTCAGTAAACTGGCTAAAATTTAGTCAAGCAGAGAATCTTTGTCAGTGCCACTGGCATTCTGGTAAGAGAAAGATCAATGGCAAAAAAAAAAAAAACAGGAAAAGTCGGGTTGGGTTGCTGTTAATTCTATGTTGATTAAGCCAGGAAGGTTGCCTTCCTGTAGGAGAATAGATGTGTGGGCTGCGTGTTTTGTGTCTGAATTCTTTGTGTATTGTATTGCTCTTTTCATTAATCACCCTGAGTACTTCAACAGTCTTCTGTTGTAAGTCTTCTATAGATATAAATATAAAATTTCCCATAAATATAATGATGGCATTCTGTTCTTAATCTCCTAAAAGAGGTGGGATTGTGGCAGACACCAAAAACAATGGGATGCACAACAGACAGCAATTTGATGATGGTTGTAGTTTGTGTTGCTATAACAGAATACCACAGACTGGGTAAATTATAAAGAACAAAAATTGATTTCTCACAGTTCTAGAGGCTAGAAGTCCAAGATCAAGGCATCATCATTTGGTCTGGTGAGGGCCTTCTTGCTCACATGGTGGAGGGTAGCAGGGCAAGAGATGAGACAAGCATTATGTCCTCACACAGCAGAAAAGTGAAAGAGAGCAAACCTACTCCCCAAAGCCCTGTGTATAGTGGTATAAATCCATTCCTAAATACCTCCCATTAGGCCCCACTTCCCAACACTGTCGCATTGGAGATTAAGTTTCCAACACATGAGTTTTAAGAGACATATTCAGACCATAGCACAAGCACCTATAAAGTGTCCTCCTGGGGACTGTGAAAGAAACTCCAAGAAGAGAAAACAAGAGGGATAATGGATCACTTTGTGATAATACAGCTGAAATCCCTGTAGCAAGTAATTAGATAAATTAGGCCTTCTGTTAGCTCAGATTTAGGGCTTTCCAGAATGGCATTTTATATATTCAGTAGTGAGCCTGACCTCTCTTGGAAATGTCAAGGTAAGACAAAGTAATTAGATTAATATAGTGGGCATTTATTTGCTTTTATGTCATATTGTCCCAATATTAACTCTTTATCTACACAAGATAACCAGATATTAAATACCAAAAAACCCCAAGAAATTTCGATTACTTAACTGAAGAATATAATAGAAGAATAGCTTTCTCCTAATAGTTTAAATTGAGACTAAAAGTATGAGAATCAAAAGCAGCTTGATCCCAAAGCCAATGTTTTGTAAACAAAAATAATAGTACAAAGTTTTACCTTATTCAGAATTACCAAAAATGAGTACCATCTCAATGTGAGGAGGCTTTCTTTTTTCTTTTTTGCGGTACTGGGGATTGAACCCAGGGACATTCTGCCTCCGAGCTACACCCCTAGCCCTATTTATTCTTTATTTTGAAACAGGGTCTCACTAAGTTGCAGAGGGCCCACTAAGTAGCTGAGGCTGGCCGCGAACCTGTGATCGTAAGGAAGCTTTCTTAAAGTCAGGAATGAAGGACTTCCTATCATGTACTATTTCCCTCATGAAAAATGGGAATATCCCACTTTATTACTATATGGAGGGATGAAGAAGCAGGCTGCCCATGGGAACAATGGTGGACCCAAACTACCCTGGGAGACACCACCTGCTCCACCTTCTGTGTTGGAGGTTTTCATAATGATAAAAAAAGAAGAAAAGAGAGGACTCCCAAGAAGTCTCCCTGCCATTTTCAAAAGCACTTTGTGTAACCAGCGGGCCCACATCGTGGAACCTTGAGTCAGTCACTCATACAGAATGGACACACACACTAGTTTTTCCTCAGAGAATCCAGAATATTAATTTAGACAACAGTTTCAACTTTTCAACTGGGTAAGAATTGCCAGCATGTAAGAAATTGTCTCATTTCAGTTTCTTTTTTCTACTCCTTTCCTATTAACAGGATTGCTGAAAATATTAACAAGTAGACTGCAGGGGATAGGTGGGCAAAAATGAAGACAATACTCCTGTTTGATCATTTCCTAAATAAATAAACACTGATGTGTTTGTTCCTGCTTCACATTGAAATACAAAAACATTTGAGTAAGAGCCAGGAGACCTAGAGACTAATTGGATTCTTTTAATACCAACAGTCAAAATAACAATAATTTAGAAGCCAGGTATGGTGGTGCATGCCTGGATTGGTTAATGGGTAATACTTGGGAAGCTGAGACAGGATGATCACAGGTTTGAGGCCGGCCTCAGCAATTTAGCGAGACTCAGCAATATAGTGAGACCCTGTTTCAAAACAAAAAATAAAAAGGGTTGGGGTTGAAGCTGGGAAGGAGAATGAATGCCCCTAGGTTGAATTCCCAGTACCACAAAAAAAAGAAATAAAAAACAATAATTCATAACAAATGATTGTATTCTCATGTGCCAGGCTCTGTACTATGTACTTTATATGAATCAGTATTTCACTTAATTCGCAGCACTTATATGAAGTCAGTATCGTTACACTCATTTAACAGATGAGGTAATAAGGTTTAAACTCATTTGAAATTGTTCAGCAATTTATACTTTCTTGACTGGAAATAAAAAGCATATTTTTTCTCTCAAAAACATGCTTATTTAACAACTACTTATGCCAGGTGTTCTGCTGGGCTCTGAGACTATGATTAAGCAAAACACCATGACTTTGTCTGCAGAAAGCCTCCTAGCAGGCTATGGTATCTCCAAGAACACCACTGTCTACTCCCCAGTGCACCGTTCAGAGCTGTGATCTGTGCTTCTCATCTGCTTTATCTTTCCAGTAGTTAGATGAAGGTACATGCACTTGGGTAATGTTCTCACGTGTCCCTATCTACCTGCAGGTGGTGGGCAGGGGAGTGGGAAGCATGTTCGAGCACATGTGGGCCCTACGGAGAGAAGAAGCGAACTGTGTTGTGCATCCAGACCATGGGCTCCGATGAGCAGGCTCTCCCGGCTACAGACTGCCAGCACCAGCTGAAGCCCAAGGCCCTCGTTTCCTGTAACAGAGATATCCTGTGTCCATCTGACTGGACAGTGGGCAACTGGAGTGAGGTGAGCTCAGAAGTTAGAGGGAAATGGGCATTACTCATGCTTCATCAGCCCCTACCCAGTCTTCCCTATTCACCAATCCAAAGTGACCTACGGTAAAATTAATAATAGACACTCTCCATTACCTTTGGGTTGTTTCCTGCCTTCCCCAGCACACAGTATCCTATATTCCAGTTTTCTACGCATACAGGGATCTTTCTATCACTGTCCAGTGGTCAAATATCCACCAAAGATGAAGTAGATCCCACCAGTACTGGCTCATGACAGCTAATTGATAAATTGTCAAGGTTTTTGCTGGCCCATTATTAAACCATTAGAAACAAGGCCCCAGCTCCCACCTCAAAAGCCAGTTTGTTAAAATTTTACCAGTGCATCATTATAGTAAACTAAAACCAAAGGAATGTTGTTCTAATGGTGAATGAATAAGGAATGTACTTGACACTCAGAGAAGCTGGAGTAGACGAAATCATTCACCTATTGGGCTTGTGTTTAGGACATCTATTATTACCCACATAAATCCCAATAAATATTCCATTTTGCCCAAATTAATTTTATCCAGTTCTCTGAGTATAATTAGAAATCAGAGGGCTAGAAGGTTATGAAGAACTCCCAGGCTTAAGTTTTCAGTGGGTCGCTATGGAACCTGACTGTCAGGCATTGTTGAGTTCCCAGAGTGGCTGAGGGGAGCAAAGCTGTTCTCTCCCCAAGATGCCTGGAGTCTCCCAGGGCCTCATCTCTGCTTCACTGTGTGCATTTCAGTCAGTGACCCAAGGAGTAACTAGACAATAAATGATCTTCACACATTAATAGGCTAGAATCTGGAGATGGGTGCTGACTTCATCTTACAAACTTCCTCAAGAAGCCAGGTGTTTCCCATAATAATGCCACCCTTGACCAGGAGATTGCAGGAACTCCTCTGAGTTCACGGGAAATGGAAAACATTTGATCCAGAAGACTGGCACAAAAAGTCCATTAGAACTAACTCTGGTGACTAAGTGAGCAATGTGTGATCAATTGGGATAAAAACCTTTGTATTTAAAAAGCAATATTTGATTATAAACAAAGGAGATTGCTTCTCATGGATAGCTTAAAAAGATGCCCTAAAAGTATTATCTAAAAAAGAATTTTTAAATGTGTATAGGCAGAATTACCCTCTCTGGAGATACCTATTTGAAAGCAGGGCACTCATTTGAAGACAGCAGTTTGGATGATCTTAATTCCAAGACTCTTTCATTAGCTGATAGTCACAGTCCAGGTTTATGTAGCTTCTAATTCTGTGAAGGAAGCTCTGTTGGGCATCTAGGTGAAAATTTTAAAGTGGAAAGTATGGTGCCTAGATTGTAAGCTCTTCTTATCAAATAGAAGAGATCCAACCAAATTTTTAAAAGGAAAGGCAAAAAGGTATGCATGCAATGCAAATATAGCTACCAACTGCCACAGGTGTGTTGTGGATTCGTATGCATGTGCATGCAGCAGCGATAAGCCAGAAAGAATATTCTCCCTGCTATTCTTGGGAGGAAATAATCACAGTATGTGGCTGGCCTGGTCTATTAGTCCAAAGCCAACCTAGATTGCTGTAAATTACAGTGTTGTCAAAATAAGGCTGAATGGGGCATTGTGACTGGCCCATTAAATCTGTTTACCAAAAATGTGTTGGCTGCATCCAAAACAGTTAATAATTCTTGTCATGTAGAATTTACTAATTGCCAGAATCTTAATGCTTTCTCAAAGGACCGCAATTACAAATTTGGCTGAGAAGTTCTTCTTATTGTATTTATATGTATGCAGAGCATAATAACGTGTCTTAATGGGAGAATGAGGGCCCAAAAAGTTGGCATGATGTGACAAGTACTCGCATTCATGGTTCCAAATCACAGGCCACTGAATAGTTGACAGCACACATGGAATCTCTAGCTTCCACTTGAAAGAGCTAAGCAGAAAGCCTGAGCCAATGCCTTCATTTCAGAGATGTCATTATAAGAAGTGCTTTTAGTTAGATCAACATTGAAAGATTTGCCAAGTGGTTCTTCCTGTCTTCCCTGTGCTCTCTTGCTAATAACCCTCTAATGAGCTTTGTAAGAATATGATGAAGTATCTTTGATATTCTAACTATACCCAGATATTTTTGTAAGAGAGATGATGTAATGATTGTTGGTGCAAAGTATTATCTAGATTTTTGTCTTCCTAACAACATTATTTGAAGCAGAGTAGTACTCTAGCTACACTAAATCATTTGATCTACACTTAGTCATTGGGTCACCCGGGATGAGTCTGAAGCTATAACTGGGCCAAAGATCCAAGAACTGAGAGCAGAATGATATCCCTGACCAACCAAGATGGGAAGAAGAAGGAAAGGCAATTTCATGAGCTGTCCTTCTTTACCAAGGTACCTCCAAGATACCAGGAATGAGAAGAGGGTGGGATCAGCCGTGGCAGGCTGGCCCACTCAACCGTAACACAGCAGGGATTAGAAGGGGAATGTTCTCCCTCCTGCTGCCCCCAAGAAGGACTTTCTTGCCCCTATGACCAGCCCCCACGTAAGCTCATACTCTAGACATCCAACCCCAATCTCAAGTTTCACAAAGAATCCTATCCTGGGTTTGTCCAGCCTACTTTCTGGGTTTAGAGGGTAAGGAATGGGAAACTCTATTTGTCATAAACAAAGACAAGGTATCAGAGCTTCTGGGGCTCCCATTCTTCCTAGGTACATCACTTCAGTGACATGTCTTATGAGAGGCAGCCAGTCCACTAGTGAAGGTGATGGCCCCTAAGGCATGGCTCCCTGGGTTCAAATCCTGTCTCTACCACTTCTTAGATGTGTAAGTTCAATCTCTCTCTGGTTGACTTTAGTTTTCTTCAGCTTGTATTACCCACTTCTCCACATGTTTATTTGTCCTGTTTTTTTCTACCGGACAGGCCGCCATAGATGCTGTTGGTTCTGGTTTGATTTGGCTATGCATGTGACAAACGTGAAGCCTCCAGAAACCAGATTGTGTGCATCTGTCCATACATGGCTTCTATTTCAGGCAGTTTATAATA
Source organism: Glis glis (assembly GCA_004027185.1). Classification (NCBI taxonomy): domain Eukaryota; kingdom Metazoa; phylum Chordata; class Mammalia; order Rodentia; family Gliridae; genus Glis; species Glis glis. The sequence goes on from PVJS01009447.1 coordinate 9,325, forward strand.
AAAGAGCTCTAGACATTGAAGTGGTGAAATAGGAGTTGTGGTCATTGACTGGGAGCAGAGACCAAGATCTAAATATGAGAATAACAGGGGTACTGTGATTAAGGGTTTCAGCTTAACCCCAGTACATCCAGGCAACAAGGACGACACAGTGGGTTCCATAATCCTTTCTCTCTGAGAGATGGAAGTGTACTTCTTCATCAAGAGACACTCCTAAGCCAGACATGGTGGCATGCACCTGTAATCTCAGTACTTGTGAGGCTGAGACAGAAGGATTGCAGATTTGAGGCCAGGTCAGCAACTTAGCAAGACTTTTAGCAACTTAGAACCTGTTTTGAAAATAAAAAATAAGCCAGGTGTGGTGGCGCACACTTGTAATCCCAGTACTTAGGAGGCTGACACCAGAGGATCTGGGTTCGCAGCCAGCCTCAGCTACTTAGTGAGGCCCTCCGCAACTTAGTGAGACCCGGTTTCAAAATAAAGAATAAAAATTAGGGGTGGGGGTGTAGCTCAGAGGTAGAATGCCCCTGGGTTCAATTCCCAGTACCGCAAGAAAAAATAAATAAAAATAAAAAATAAAAAGGGCTGGGGGTGTAGCTCAGGTAGAATGCCTGTGGATTCAATTTCTAGTATCACAAATGAGAGAGAGAGAGAGAGAGAGAGAGAGAGAGAGAGAGGAGACCTTTGGTGTAATAAATTGCCAGCATTATGAGAGGTTTATAATAATGGCTCCAAAAATATAATAAGATGCTTTGTAGAGAGCTGCATTATCTTATTCAATGGCTAGATGGATAGATGGATGGGTAACTACTAGAAGCACCATGTAGTCAATGAATGTGGCTGGCTTTGTGTATCCTGAGCAGGAAGGGAAGTGGAAAGAGATCCAGAGAGCCATCCAGATTCTAATCTTGAATTTCATAAACTCACATATAGTCTTAGGGGAATGATTTCATCTTACAGGGCCTCAGTTTCCTCAACTATAAACCAACATGTTACTTCTTCTGTCAGATAGGCTAATATAGTTAGAAGGATAGGAGTTTTTCTAGGATTTCTCGCCCTGGCAATCTCTGAGTGTCCTTGAGCTGGTGTTAACCCTGTCTTAGCCTTTCCTCTTCTATAAAGGCAGAAGTATTATAAGGATTGAATAAAATAATCCATGTGAACACAGAGCATAGTGTCTAACAAATAGTAAGTGTACAGTAAGTGATGACTTTATTATCAGGCAAGAAGATAAGAACCAATTTACCTTGATCTTGCAAGCCTGGCCCACCCATGGCACCCAAATATCCCACAGAAATTGATCTGTGGCCCCTCAAATTTTTGTCTTCTCCTCCCTTTGCTTAGGGCCATTTTATATATAAAGCACTGTTAGCATAGTGCATAGGGCCTGCTAGTTTTTCAAGGACCTACAAAATTGTTTGAGACCTGAAAAAAACTAACATACTACTTCCATAAAAACAAAATGACCTTGAAAATCAGCAATGAATATTTAATTACATTTTTAATGTCCCATTTTTAAATTTTTTATTGGTGCATTGTAATCATATATCTTGATGGGTCAGGGTGATAGAAGTATACATGCACACATAGGTCAATTAGCCCTCCCCCAATTCCTACCCCCATTCCCTCCCCCTTCCCTCCTTTTCTTGCTTAGCATAGTAGTTGACTTTGATAAGTTTGTATATGTACATCCTGTGCATTAGGATGTTTCCCTTCCCCCCCATCTCCCTCAGTTAGGTCACCTTCTTTACTCATCAAAGGTTTTCTCCTTCTTTGTCTGGAGTCCCTCCTATGCCCTATTCTCCCTAGCTTCTGCAGGGAGAACATCTGACTTTTCACTTTTTATGACTGACTAACTCACTAAGCAAAATGTTCTCTAATTCTATCCATTTCCCTGAAATGACATAATTTTGTTCTTCTTTATGGCTGCATAAAATTCCATTGTATATATATCCCATAGTTTTGTAATCCATTCATCTGTTGATGGACATCTTGGCTGGTTCTATAGTTTGGCAATTATGAATTATGCAGCTCTAAACATAGATACACATGCATTAGTCTGATAATTTGGTTTCCATTCTTTTGGGTAGATACCTAGAAGTGATATTGCTGGATCATATGGTAGGTCCATTCCCAGTCTTCTGAGGATCCTCCACACTGTTTTCCAAAGTGGTTGCACTAATTTGCAATCCCACCAACAGTGTATTAGAGTTCCTACGTCTCCACAGCCTCGCCAGCATTTGTTATTGTTTGTGTTTTTAATGATTGCCATTCTAATTGGGGTTAGGTGAAATCTCAGGGTAGTTTTGATTTGCATCTCTCTGATTGCTAAGGATGTTGAACATTTTTTTCATACATTTATTGGACATTTGTGTTTCTTTTGTGAAGTGCCTATCTAGTTCACTTGCCCATTTTTATGGGTTGTTTGTTTTTTTAGCGATGAGTTATTGGGTATTTATTATGTATATCAAATGCCTTTTGAATATTAATACATTTAATCCTCATAACAGTCCTATTAGCCCTATTTTCAGGTGAAGATGTTGAGGCATGGAGATGCTTAGAACTTGCCCAAGGTCACACTGCCACCAAGAGGTAGAGCCAGGATTTGAATGCAGGCTGCAGAGCTTCTACTAGGAGCACTGTGCCACACTCTATCTCAACTGTGGGCAAAACAGCAATATGACAGCTCTTGGTATTCATTATGTTTGGAAATATTTTTCCGATCATCTTTTTTCACTTTGCTGAAATTCCAGACTGTGCATAATGATTGCCTTTCAAAAACTGAATGAGTTACCCTCACCAAATCAAAAGCAAAAGGAAAAAAGCTTTTCACATGTTTTTTATAGCAAAATATTATATTTCCCTTGAGAGTAGAGGAGGCCATTTGGATAGATTTGATGGGACATGTAGAGCCCCTAAAAGCAGACGTGCTCAGAGTCTAGGAAGATCTTTAATTGGCCTTTCCTGTGCTTGACAAAAGCACAGAAATGAATGAACAAAGCAGTCAACTAAGTTACTAAGAACCTATTACGTGAAAGCTATTCAAGAGGGTGTTAGAGTGTAGAGTGATTAAATAGGCTAAATGCTCTTGGTACTCCCATTTCAATTAAGGTCTCAGGCACTCCTGTGGGGCTGGCCCCTCATGATCTGACCTGGATCACCTCCACTTTGGGCACAGGATGTCTGTAAGTGCCAATAGCTCAGTTCTTTCCTGACTGTCGGCCTGTGCTCTGCCAGCTCCTGGAGACGTGGGCATCCTTGTTTGAAATGACTACTCAGAGAAAACCATTTGGCAGTTGGGTGCCATGTTGATTCCCTTTATCACATCTGATTTTCTTTCTCTTTTTTTCTTTTTTGTCTCGGATACTGATTTCGTTTCCTAGGATTTCCCTAACAAAGTACCAAAAAGTGTCTAGTTTAAACAAGGGAAATGTCCTGCATCATAGTTGTGGAGGCTAGAAATCCAAGATTGAGCTGTCAGTACTGCTATTTCCTTCTGAAGGTTGTGAGAGAAAATTATGCCATGCCTTTTTCCTAGCTTCTGGTGATTTTCTGGCAGCCTTTGGTGTTCTTGGCTTGTAACTGCATCACCACAATCCCCATCTTCTCTGCACATGACCTTCTCCTGTGTGTGTCTCTGTGTCCAGAGTTACCCTTTTTATAGGAATGCCAGTCATACTGGATTAGAGCCCACTTTAATAACATTATTTTAACTTGATTCCCTCTATAAAGATCCTATTTACAAATAAAGTCATATTCTAAGAGAGGGATCATTAGAACTCTGACATATCTTTGGGAGGGGGAGCACAATTCAACCCATAACAGATTTTATCTTACTTTCAAATCATTCATTTATACATTTCTGAGACTACCCATTTAATATTTTTATGACCAAAGCCTTAGCTGTTTCTACACGTAGCCCTTTAGCCAAAATCCTCTGATAAACTCCAACTGTGTTTTTAAATAAACTCTCTAAGCAGCACAGCTCTGCCAATTGTGGCCCCCTCCCTTACCCTCCCAGAAGTGCACCTTAGGTGGGTAGAGTGCACCAATTTAACAGCAGACCTCTTTGTCAGCGGGCTCCCCCCAGAGACCTTCATCCAACAGGAGTGGTAGCAAGGGAGGGCAAGATAGCTCCCAGTGAGGATATGAACAGATTGACAAGCTGCTCGCCTGATAGAGGGTTCCAAATTATAAGGTAAGGGCATATGATAATCATGGTTGCAATTGGCTTTGAGAATTCTGAAACTACCAATTGAGATGGGTTCTAAGTGTGGTGCTGTGTACTGCATTTATCTCATCTGAAGGGCTTGACAGCTCCTAAGGAGATAAACACAGTCAGAGGATGTACCGAAGGAGGCCTGGGGTTGGAGACAAAGAACTGCATGTTCTGGTGAGTCTGTAAGAAAAAGCAACTTAGTGTTTAGGCCCATGTACTTGGTAGATAGCAACTGCGCTGCTGGGCACGTCAAGCCCCAGGGCTAAGGAATGCCATCCACGGGTTCTTTGGAAGATTCAGTGTCTACTGGATAAGGAAAGTAGGTGTGGATGGAAGGTAGGTGTGCTGAAGAACACAGAAGCTCCTCCCAGACCCCAGGTCTCCATTAATGAAGTTTTGAGTCCCCATTTGGGAATGGGGCCGATAGAGATATCTGCTTTTCAAGAGAAGCAAAAAACCTAGAATTGTATTCATATGAAACTGCTAATCGTAAAAATGTCAACCACGAATTCAGTTTTGGTATTTTGTTTGTTGTTTTTAAAACTAACAGGCCAAAAAATACATGTTGATAAGCCAAAGTGAATTAGTAGGCTGACACTTTGGAACTTCTGTTCCAGAACAATCTTCTGTTTTAAAGTATCACAATTTAATATACTTTAACTAATCAATCCCTAGAGAGCTATTATTAACTCCTGCTTTGTTTTTATAGATTTAACAAATTTAGTTCTTGAAATCTGTAAATTAGAAGACCACATATCCATCTGTTAGCCCTAGGCAGTCTGAATCTAAAAAATCCAGCAAGCCAGGCATGGTGGCGCACGCTTGTAATCCCAGTATTTGGGAGGCTGAGTCAGGAGGATCACAGGTTCGTGGCCAGCCTCATCTACTTAGTGTTTAGGCCCAGTGTACTTGGTAGATAGCAACTGCGCTGCTGGGCACGTCAAGCCCCAGGGCTAAGGAATGGCATCCACGGGTTCTTTGGAAGATTCATGCCTGCATCTACTTCACCCACAGCTCCCTTGATAAGGCAGTTTTGTGTGCCATGCTCCAATAGGACAATAGAAATCAGGGACCTCAATTGGTATTATCATCACTATTACTATCAGCATCATCACTATTATAACAACTACAATAATAGCTTCCAATCACCAATTGAACATACTATGCACTGTGTTCTGACTACTGTCTCACATAACCTTCATAGCATCCTTGAAAGGCAGGTACTAATTTCCAGATGAGGAAGCTGAGGTTAGTCACTGAATCACAAATAGAGTTAGTGACTATGACAGTGTGAGGAATTTAAGCTATTTTTCATAGGTTTTATAGTTCTTTTTTTTTTTTTGCTGTTTGTTCATAGTTCAAGGTGGGAGTAGAGAGCACATAGTTCTAAACTTTTTCATTTATTACAATGTTTGTGAAAGGGTAGTCTAAATTCTCACATCCCTAGGGTCATTAGAACTATTTCAAGTCAAAGCAACCCCTCCTCAAAAGAAAAAAAAAGGTGAGGGAAGGGGACAAAAGAAAAGAAAAATCTAAGAGTTTCCTGTTATCTTGCTACTATCTACTCTAATACTTCTTGGAAAGAAAAACCGCAAACAGGATCACCAGTTGCTTGAGAACAGTTGGCTTTAGCCAGGGCCTCATTTGTGAAGCAGCTCTCAAATCCTAGCCCGCCAGAGGCAACCTCCACGGAAATGTGTCCAGACATGGTCAGACTGATAAATTTTTATAGAGTAGAGATTTTAAAACCCAAGGGGTTCAGATAAGAATGTAACAAAAGTAAAGAGACTTGGATGACTAAAATGGATGGAGATAAGGTATCTTCACTTACAAGAAGGGAGAACTATTGTGACAAACCAGGAAAATCAGTACCTCCAGCCTGACCTTTCCAGGCTCCAAGTGAGTTGTGGAAAGTTCTGGAAGACCTTTCCTCATGATGAACTCTGAGGCCTTTAGTTGGTAGCTTCCACTTTGGTGGGGAAAAAAAGTATACATTTCTTGTTGAGTGAAGCAGAGTTCCCACCAAAGATTAGTGCTATTATTTCAAAAGGAACTCGGAAGGTCAGCTTTAGAGCAGGCTGATTTCTTCAAGTTACAGATTTTCTAGTTGAGCCCAAATTCGCAGTTGATCCCTCCATCAGCTGTACATTTTGTGCTCACAGCCATCTCTTGCTTTTCAAAGGAGCTGGTTTCAAAGGAGTGATTATGCTTGTTTAAAATCAAATAAAGGGGGGCTTTATATATCAATATTATTTTCCTACATAGAAGAAACTGACCATAGATCCCATGTTATTAAGATGACAAGGGACTATGTTCCCTTTCACTCCTCATGTTGGTAATTGTTTGCCCCCTCTTTTGTTCTTTACGCCATATGGATAGAAAGTTATCAATTTTATATTTGTCTCTTGAAGAAATAAACTTTGCTTCATTAAAAAAATAGAAGAAATTGAAAATAGGACTTGAGAAGGCAAAGAACTGAGTCTAACAACATCCAGGGAAAAAAAATGCATGAGCTCATGGGTAAGAATTTTCCCATTCCTGATTTTTTTGCAGGTAAAACATTTACTTAATAAATATGTACAAAGTGATCACTGTGTCTAAGAACTATCCTGGAATGAAGTTATGGATAAGGAAGAGTGCATGCCTTTGGGTTACTTTTCAGAAATAAAAAGTTTGATCAAGTCAATAATAAGCAAACTCCATGGGCAGCTACTTATACAAAGTGTCACACTAGGTTTCAGTGGGGAAGAGAGTATGTGCAATAAATCTGATTCCTACTCTGAGATGGACTTGCAGCCTTTCAAGTGAGTCCCTGGGCCTCAGGTTCCTCCTTTGTGGAAGGTGGAGTAATAATTCCTGCCTTGCAAATCTCATAGGGATGTCGTGAGTATCACACAGAATAATGGCTATGAAACCCCTTGATATCCTCTGCGTATTATGCAGTCCCATCCTTAAAAAACCTGCTTTGTGGCCAGAAGTACAAGGCAGAGAGATGTAAAACAGCCAGTGAAGGGCCCTGAGTGGTCTACGTTCAAGGACCACCTGTTTGGGGGTTGACTTAAAATGGCATTGAAAAGCAAAGCTAAAATAGAGCAGTTTGATGAAAGTATAGATTTTTCAAAATATTGAAAATGTTGGTGTTATACAGCAACTATGTATGATTTGCAGCTGCTGAGACAGATGAAACAAACATTTTTACCATAAATTCTGAGGAAGGGCTGTCCTTGTCCTGATTCCCCCAAAGACGATCTAGCTGCCTGTGCTTTGCTATGTGAAGAGACCGCTGGGGTGGGGGACTTGCCACTACCCCCAGTGTGTATTAGCACCACACTAAAGGACCAACCGAATTCTGTGGAAAAGGATAAACCCCACTGTTGATTAACTATGATCGTTAAATTCCCGAAAAAGTTTTATATCTATGAAGATGTATAAGTATGATGATTATCTAGCCTTTAATCAGATTCTGATTAAAATCATAACCAGATTTGCCAAGCAAATGATTATGATACCTGGGAGAAACTATATGAATTATAATATTTTCTAAATATAAAGGAAAAGGAGCTGGGCTTGGCAGTGCATGCCTGTAATCCCAGTACTTGATAGACTGAGACATGAGGATAGCAGGTTCGAGGCCAGTGTACAGTAACTTATCAAGACCCTATTTCAAAAATAAAAATTCAAAAGGGCTGGGAGTATAGCTCAGTGGTAGAATGCCCCTGGGTTCAGTCCCCAATACCACAAAAAGAATTAAAAATAAGTATAAAGGGAAAGGTTCAATATAACTAACAATAGATTCCTTAGAAAAGGTGACTGTTTCTCATTAATTTAATAGCATCATGACCCTAGGAAAGAGATAATATTGCTTGCTATCTCTTAAAGAAATTGGGCGACTTGTTTAAATCATTACACTCTTTATGGATCCCATTGCCCAATGTTCAAAGCCCAAAAAGACTTCCATTTAACTATATCCTGGTTTATGTTCTTAGTGGGTGAAGAGTAAATGGTTGATCCTGAGCCCCAGCTAGTCTCCAGGAGGTACATATTTCCATGGGAAACCAAAGGAGGCACAGGAACCAAATGCAGAGATCGAAGACAATGCTGGCTGCTCAGTTCAACACCATCAGGGCTGTCCTGATGTGCTGTAAACCTGACAAGAATGAAATCATCTTTTCCAACCAGACTAACAGTGTCTCTCTTTTCCAGTGTTCTGTCTCCTGCGGTGGTGGAGTACGGATCCGCAGTGTCACGTGTGCCAAGAACCAGGATGAGCCTTGCGACAAGACAAAGAAACCCAACAGCCAAGCTCTGTGTGGCCTCCAGCAGTGCCCATCTAGCCAGAGAGTCCTGAAACCCAACAGAGGCACAATGTCTGATGGGAAGAATCTACCAACATCTGAGCAAGACCCCTTACAGCCCATCCCTCCACCTACATCCAGGCCCCCTCTGCTTACCACCCCCATGGTGCCTGAGTCTATGAGCAGGAGTACTCCAGCAATCACCAGTCTTAGCCCCACCACGGCCTCCAAAGAGGGAGACCTGGATGGGAAACAGTGGCACAATAGTTCAACCCAAACTGAACTGGACTCCCACTATCTCATTTCCACTTCCCAGCCCAACTGCACTTCATGGTCTTTGAGTATCCAGCCCAATGATGAGAACATTTCCAATTCAGATACTAGTCCTACCTCAAAGGAAGACTTTTTAGCTACAACAACAAGTAGTTCTGACTTGTCATCTTCTAGCAATGCTGTAACTTGGCAGATAACTCCATTCTACAGTACCTTGACCAAAGACCCAGAAATGGAGATTCACAGTGGCTCAGGGGAAGACAGTGAACAGCCCGAGAACAAAGATGAAAGCAACTCTGTCACATGGGGTAAGATCGGGGTGCCCGGAAATGATGCTCCAATGGAAAGAAGCACAGAAATGCCACTTGGACCTCCACCCATGCCTTACCTTGGGGAGGAGTCCTTATGGCCTCCCTTCAGCACAGTGATGGAAGGACCACTACCTAGCCAAAGACCCAGTACCCTTAAAAACGAGACACCAATAGCTGAGGAGATGGTCACTGAAAAACCGAGTAACACTCCACTCCCCCTTGGAGGTGACCACCAGTTAGCACCCTCAGAAAAGTCAGTAAACCATGACCACTTGGAACTTCCAAGCAACAGGAACCTAACTGAAAGTTCTGAACCAGTCCTGACGGAGGAAGACGCATCCAGTCTGATTGCTGAAGGGTTTTTGCTGAATGCCTCCAACTACAAGCAGCTCTCGAAGAATCGTGCTCCCGCATACTGGATTGTTGGAAACTGGAGTGAGGTAAGGGATCCAATTTACTATCCCAGGCCTGATTATACATGGAAAATAGCTGGGAGTGTCGCATTCTTGTGAAAATTCTAAAACGAGCTTACATTAAAATGTAGCCTAATGTGGAAAAAAAACGAAGCAATCAGGTCTATGGTAACTCCTGAATGTCCTGAATACTGACAATGAAAAGTATTTTAGACTAAGTCAGGAGATCTGGGTCAGTCAGGTGTATTATCATGGAGAATCCAGTCATCTTTCTGTGCCTGGTTTTTAACTGCAGAACAATAGGGCTAGTGCAGATCATCTGTAATGCCTCCTCCAACTATAAACTGCCACGATCCTGTGATGAAGGACGACTCTAAAGGTGTAACTTCAATTTACAATCAGAAAGCTAATGCTGAGACTTGGTTTAAACCTGTGAAGTAATCACAATTGGGATTGGAAATCTAAGGCAAAACTCTTTAATACAATTCTATAGCTCATAATATAAATGAGTACTTACTTTTGAAAAAAATCACTTTAGCTCCTTGAGAGAATTAGAAGATTAAAAAGGAGGAAATATACATGAGAGCCAAACACTGGCTCCTATTTTTAGGCTTCAGAAATTTGGCTAGATACTGGTTTTTCCATTTCTAGAACTACTGACATCTTTTGAAGCACCAAAACCATTTTTCACCTGTTTAAAATTTGAATGTACAATATACAAACTTGTTAAAATAATGTGACACTGAGTGCAAAAAAGCCAGCTTTTTGAGGATAAATTTAGCTCTGCAATGGACAACTTTCCTGCAGCACTTGATAGGCAAGGAGCGGCAGAGCTCAGCCTATAGACTCCCCTCGGGTTCCACCTGTTTGGGTTGGAGCTGAGAGGGAATAAAATGAACTGTAATTTTGTCCTCAAACCTCCCCATAGCTGGTGGATTCTATAATTAAAAACACCAGAAAGAAGTGTCTCCGTTTTAATCACCTCAGCAGGGAACATTTTTTTTTCTTCTTTTGTTTGTTTGTATTTGCTTTCACTTTTTTTGTAAGTTATTTTATTTTGGTTTCCCTCATTATTTTTTTTCATATTTTTGTCTAACTTTATGTATTTTTAGTTAATTGGATTTTTTCTTGATATCTCTTATCTTTTTCATTTTTATTTCCTCCCTTTTTTTCCTTTCTCTACTCATCTCCTGTCTCTTCCCTTCCCCTTTTTTTCTTTCTTTCTATATAGGTTAGTACTAAGTACACTATCATTAATGCCTACTTTGCTCTTAAGTTAGTGCTGTCACTGGTGGTTATTCTCTCCTCTCAGAGGGGTGCTGGTGACCAGACCTAGTACTTTGATCATGTTGAGTGGGTACTTTGATGCTGAGATACACCCCCAGCCCAGGGCACATCACAAAGAGAAAACTCCTCACCAAAAAGACCTTCATATAATAGTGGAAGAGAAGTCCATCCCAACAGATATGCAAACTTCAACCTAGAAACACAGGAAACATGAGGAAATAAGCCAATAAGATGCCTCCAAAAGTTCATAACTCCCCAGTAACTGAATCCATAGATATCAAAGTGGATGAAATACTGGACAAAGAATTCAAAAAATTGATTATTAAATGATTAATGGGCTCAAAAAACAACTGAATGAATTAAGGAAGACAACACACTATATGAATGAGAAATTGAATAAAGAGGAAGAGAGACTTTGAAAATGAACCAAACAAATCATGGAAATGAAAAACTTGAAAAATCAAATAAAAAACTCAGTTGAATGCCTCTCCAATAAACTAGATCAAGCAGAAGACAGAATTTCAGGGCTCAAAGACAAGGTGGATGAACTAGAACATTCAGAGAGTAATAAAGAAAAAATAAGAAACTATGAACAGAATATAAAGAACTCTGGGATGTTAAAAGACCTAACTTAAAACGCATACGTCTTGAGGAAGGAATAAAGATTCAGGCAAATGGCATAGAAAACCTATTCAGTGAAATAATAGTAGAAATTTTCCCAAATATTGGGAGTGAGATCGACATTCAAAATCCCAAATAGACATGACCAGAAAAAAAACCTCTCTGTGACATATTATAGTTAAAATGCCAATATTTCAGAACAAAGAAAGATTTTTGTTTCTGTCCATTGGTAAAGCTGTTTCTTTGGGGTTGCCTATCTCCATAATGGGTCAGTCACCTTTCAATCACAACATCTTAGAAACCCCAGAATCACCATGGGTATCAATCTGCCTTTGTTCTACTAAAAAAAAGTGTAATAATAGTGTTATAAAGTATGTTAGCTTCCATCTTATACTTCTACAAATCTAAGCTGTTCAGTTTCCTTTAAACCTCTGCTTCTTCTAGCCCAGTGCCTCTCTTCACTCTATTTCCTCCACCTGGAATTTTTCCCCCTCCTCCTCTTCCCTTTTCACATCCTACCTGTTCTTCAGGATCAAGTTTTGAGCTTCTTCTTCCATGAAGATTTTGTGATCCCTAAGCCAGAAACTAATTTTTTTTTAAGTTCTTTAGGGTTTGATCTGAAATCTCCTAGGGTTTCCTCCCAGTTGCTGTCCCAAGGCCCCATTGGACATAACACATTTCCTTTACTAATTGTGATTTCAAAAGTTAAGTAATTGATGCAAAGGCCAAGCTAACAATTTAAATAGGTATAAACCTTGAAACTGGACTTTCTGGATTTGAATCCTGGCTCACTTCCTAACTGTACATCCTCACTCTCTCTCTCAGTTTCCTCATCTATAAAATGAGGATGATGATAATGCCTGACTCATAGGATTGTTATAAGAGGAACAACTATTTGTCAGGTATTCAGAAGAGCATCAGGCACATGGGAAGCACTCAGGAAGTGTTTGCTCTGATCTATAGTTACAAAACAGAAAACTTGGGTGCTCTGTAGTGTGCATGGGTACAGCTCTTATTTCAACAGAAACTCACCTCTCATGAATTTCCTCCTCATTCAGTCAGTTCCTTGGGCCAGTCGGTTACACGTAGGCTATACGGTTGTGTAGAATGAAAGTAACAGCATAATTTTCCATGGTCTTTCAGAGCAGTTTTTGCTTGAGGCTGATGTGACCTACAGCATCAGCTCCAGTTCTAAACACCCCCACAACTGCTCCTTGACCTGATCAATCAGTTGCTTAGGGATCACAAGTTATTACAATAACGGGAAAAAATGATATTGTCCTTCAACCTCTTCTGGGTCCTCTTTTCTTCTCCCATCTCCCATTCCCAATTCAAAACTAATGCAATAAAAGTAGAAATCTTTTGGGAGGCGGAGACCAGAGGATCCGGGTTCGCAGCCAGCCTCAGCTCTCTCTCTCTCTCCCAGTCTCTCTCTCTCTCTCTCTCTCTCTCTCTCTACTTAGTGAGGCCCTCCGCAACTTCGTGAGACCCGGTTTCAAAATAAAGTATAAAAAAATAGGGCCAGGGGTGTAGCACAGAGGTAGAATGCCCCTGGGTTCAATCCCCGGTATCGCCAATAAAAAAAAAAAAAAGTAGAAATCTAATCGACAGAATCCCATTTTGCTTTTACTGCAGTCCATGGCCTTCCTCTTGTCTGCTTTACCTTTGGACTGTTGATTGCTGCCTAAATAAAAACTGCTGAAGAGAATTAAATAAATGTCTGTTCATGAGTAGAACTAGATTCAGAGCCCCAGAAACAGTGTGCATTTATTTGCAATATAAATATGCTACAAAGAACTATAGCCACCACTTGAGTTTAATAGGATCACTGCTAAGCTGGGGATTTGATCTCATTAGTAACTTTCCTGGGTTTGGCCAGGAAAAAAATGTCATATTTTTTCCTCCATGCCATAATATGAAATTAACAGCGTACTGTCTCTGTGGCCTTGAGTATGGCCCTTAAACTCTGCTGGACCCCAATGCCTGAAAAGTGGGGCTTATGATCCTGATCTTGCAGGTATGTGGTGCTTAATAGGTAACAATTGTAGAGTTCTGGCCATCTGCAAGGCAGTATGCATGAATAATCTCCTTTAGTCCTCAGGACAACCCAACAAGGGTGGTCCTATTGTTCTCATCAGTTTTACAGGCTTGGGAAAATTGGGAAACTGCAAATGGTCACTGCAGGACTGTAATTGTACCCCTGTAATTGTATTCACCTGGGCGAGTCTAGTGATCTCAGCGTGTCTTGTCAGGTACCTGCTGCAGGGTCAGCTGAAGGCTGGCTGGTCCAGATGGTCCCGACGGAGTTACCTGGCTCTGTTTCACATGAGCTTTCATTCTCCATCAGGTAGCCCAGGTTTATTCTCATGGCAAAAGCAAGGGTCCAAGAACAAGAATGGAAGGCAGGACCTTTTAAGAACTAGCACAGTATCATCCACTGCATTCTATTGGCCAAAGCAAGTGACAAGAATATCCCTAATTCAAGTGCTGAGGAAGTAGATTCCATCTCCTGATGAGAGAAGATGCGAAGTCCATTTGCAAAGAGCCTGGGTAAAAGGAAGTGTGAACACTGGAGGCCATCGGTAAAATCAGTCCAGGACCTGGTCACTGCACTTCAGTTGTTACCATCTCCACTGCATACATGCATAATATCATATGAAGGGGAAAGTGCTAGGAACTTATGAAGGATACAAATCAAATCCTAAAGATTTTAAAGAGAAGAGAGTGCCTCTATAGGTGAGCCTTTGGATAAGATGATGACATAGACTATTGCCTATTCTTCCCTTTCTGTGATTCTACCTAATTTGTCTACCTAAGAACTCTATTATGTTATAACATATAAAATGTGCATCAAATAAAATGTGAGATTATATGGAGTGTAAAGATACAACAAAAGAAACATAAGGCTGGTCTTGATTTATATAACTCAAAAAGAACTTTGAAAATGGAACTTCTTAAACTTCTAACCCCTTTTTACATTAGCTCAGAACTGTGTTATATATGTTCAGGAACCACCACCCCCCCTTTCCAAGGATAATCGGAGAGAGGATGCAAGAGAAACAACCCTATGAAAGAATTAGACACATAACATGGAAGAAGTTATGAGAGAGAGAAAAAATGCATTATCTTAGAAGTGACCCTAAGCCAAATCTGAGATACTTAAGAATTATAAGTAAATGGAAACACCTTGAGAGGAATGGGCTGTGCAGATGGTGAGAGGTGACTGATTCATCACCAGTGTATCGAGTGGTGAAAAAGCATCAGCTTTCAAACTCCAGGCATAGTCTGAGAGCCAGCGGCAGCAGCGGCACCTGTGAGCTTGTTAGACATGCGGAATCCCCGCCCCACCTCAGACCTACTGGATCAGCATCTGCCTTCAGCAGGGTCCCCAGGTGCTTCCTAGAGACACTAGAGCTGGAGGAGCACCGCTGCACCAGACATCATACTGGGATTGGGAGGTAGAAAACCCCAGCTTACTCCTTGGACAAGCCAGCTCTCTAAACTTCACTTTCTTTATCTACACTACAATAATACCAATCTACATCACAGGTTTGTCATGGAAAGGAATTAGTGAGGTAATGTCATTGCCGTGTTAGATGGAAATGTGGTGAGAGCAGACGTGTGGCTCTGGAGTCCACTCTGAAGAGCGCTGGTTTGACATGTGGCGGTGCGCCTGCAGCCCCTTCGGCTTTCATGCCAGAACAACGTTTAAAAGGAAGCTATTTCCATTTGCTTTGGGTTTTTTTCCTCACATAAAAGTCAGGGATTCTCAACTCTGGTTATTTATTAAAATCATTTGGTAAATTTTTTTTAATACTGATCCCTGGGCCCTTGCACCTAGAGATTCAGATTAATTTGTGTGGGTGGAAGCCCCTGTGTTGGTATTCATTGAAAGTTCTGTGGGCGATCTGAGCAGCTGAAACAGAGAAGCCCTCACTCTTGGTGGCAGTGGTAGGGAGGGGTTGAGGAAGCAGCTCAGCCTCTGTCTTCTCTCTTCCTATCTTATTCCAGTGCTCCACCACATGTGGGCTGGGGGCCTATTGGAGGAGTGTGGAGTGCAGCACTCGGGAGGATGCTGACTGTGCCGCCATTCAGAAGCCTGACCCTGCTAAGAGATGCCACCTCCGCCCGTGTGCCGGCTGGAAAGTCGGGAACTGGAGCAAGGTAATCTGTTGGGCTGTGTCTTGGGGAAGGTGGGTGGGGGGAATCTTATATAAGCACTTGCTAAAGTTGGTTTCCCTCCTCCTTCCTAACGTCCTGCCCCCTTTCTCCCTCCTTTATAAAATGGTGCATAAGTAAATCACAGGCATAGGCCCACTTCAAGTTATGCCAAAGTCTTAGAACTGCAAAGTTTTTATTAACTCACATGTTTTTTTACCTGCCTGTCCCTTTTCTCTTCCAAGATAAACCAGAATAAAAAGCTAAATTTGTGTAACTAATTGCTTTGTCCAGCATGCAAGGCTACTCCTAAATTACTTCAATTTAGCATTATAGTGAATAATTACATGTTATCACATATATAATTAAATTATGGCTCAGCAGCATTTCACAAAACAAACACACAGTTTAATCTGCCAGACTTAAAAATGAAAAGAATGCCAAGACACTAAAAAAATAATTTGGTGGTTTTTAATATACTTTTATTTTGGTCTTTAAAAGTATATTCCCAGTATTGAAGTGTGATTTTACCATCTTTGCTAATGCGACTATGGTTATTCACTTCGCTGTGCTTTTTTCATGGTCTCTCATGAAAAGGGTGTGTCAGATTTGCAGATTAGTTAGTCTTGGTGCTTTGGGGCACTAACCAAGCTCCATCTGCCCATCACCCTGGACCAGGGCTGAACCAGCCATTGGGGGGTACACCGGAGCTACCAGACACTGGTCAGTGGTGGAATCGAGGACCCCTGGCAGGTAGGAAAAGCAGGGGGGTGAGCTGTGCCCATGCCCTCTATGTGCCCACACCCACACATACACAGCCCTACAATTCTCTATAGGTCCCTGTCCCCTTTCCAGGAGCCAGATCCCCCAAACAGCTGAGACACAGAAAAATAAAAATAAGAGCTACCCAGGAAGTTGGGGGGAGGCTGGTGACCCCATAGTGTTTAATCCTTCATCTACTGGAGGGCTCATCTTCCTTAACAGGACTATTGGTGTCTCACTGGACAGCTCTGACACTCCTGGCAGGCTCACCCTCAGACAGCAGCATGGAATTTCACTGATCTGCCTTAGGACCCTCTCCCCGCAGTAAAGCAAGCTGTGATCTTTGGGACAAGAGGAAGAACAGCACTGATTCTTGAGAAAAGTACCGCTCGTTCCTTTGACACCTGCCAGCCTCCCTGTCTCTATTTCTTACCATTTTTTTTCTTTTGAGAATGAATGCAGGTTCTTTTTCCTTTCTCTTCCAACTCAGACTCAGGACCCAGCAAGGACCAAATGCTTAGCTACAAATTATCTTCCATATCCAGAGAAATTTCAAGAAATATCTTATACCCTGACCTTGACAAATGTCATCCAAGTCCTGAAGTCCCACTCTCTCCTCACTGGAGATAATAATTTCCTTGGAAATGACATGGCTTATGAAAAGAACAGATGTGCAAAGGGCACATCCAGCCTGAGGATTTCTAGCTGGTGTAAAACCCTAAATGGGAGACTGAGAAGCTCACCTCTGGGGTCAGGCCTCCTAAGGAAAGCCCTGTGTAGCTGGCACTTCCTCCCTCTCTTTTTTTCTCTCCCCCACTCCCAGAAAGGTTGCAGATATTTTGATTAAGCACTCTAGCACCTGAAGTGGTTTTGTAGGCACTGTCATTACCATATTATCGAATTCTACCAGATTATGGTAGCTGCCATATCTAAAATCTAATCCTCAAAAATCACTCCATTCCCACCAGTTAAGAAAATATCACCCCATCAGGATAATAGATAAACCTTTTGTCAAAGACATTATTTAACTACTGATAATCAGTTTTCCTGATTTTTTTCTAACTACTATCATGGGCATTGTACTCTTTCCTTTAGAATATTAATTTAGATCTTATCTAAAATCTTGATGATTAAGTGAAACTCCTTTTTGAGTACCACATTACTAACCCGTTCATAGGGATGTCTGAAGTCTAAAACGTGTGCTGGAATAATTGTAAGGGCCTTCTTTTCTCAATTTCACTAATCCTGTTAGCCCTTTTAAGCTTACTTGGAGGCAAAGCTCCAAAACCTAGAGTAGAAAAGTAGATCTCTGGTTTAACTTTAAATATCCAGAGAGTTTTGATTCTGCCAAGTCGATGTTTTGTCTTTTCATGAGTACTCTTTAAGAAATAAGAATTCTAATTTTACCTTGAATCTTCTACCAATCTCTGCCCCAGAGTCAGACCCTTTAATTCTCATAGGATCCCAGGCCATGTCTTAGCCTCACCTGAACCCACAGATAACCTACCTGAGGCATCCAGGTTACTCACCAGGAACTCCCCACCACTGTGATAATGTCTGGATTGCAGTTGTTTT
The DNA here is from genome assembly GCA_004027185.1 of Glis glis. Lineage (NCBI taxonomy): Eukaryota > Metazoa > Chordata > Mammalia > Rodentia > Gliridae > Glis > Glis glis. Next base: position 27,236 of record PVJS01009447.1, read on the forward strand.
ACTGGCTTCTGTCCCTAATACCACTCGTCTCCTTGGTAAAGCCCAATACAAATGCAATGAGGAGAATGAGATACACATTCATATCTCCACCTTTCCAGTACTTAGAAGCAGTTTATCAGAATGGCTTGCTTCATCTTCACGCATTAATCTGTCTGAAACAAAGTCAACGTGGCAGTCCTACATCTTTCCCCCAGAAAGGGACTTGGGGAAACATAGTTGTACAGAAATAAATTCTAGAGTCAATGATGGGCTTGGAATCAGACACATCCAGTTGGAAGCCCACTCTGTCCCTAATTAGCATTTACACTCGCCCATTCATCCAACCTCTTAGGAGCCTTAGTTTTCTCACCTCTGAAGTGAAGTAGATACTATTGCTTCTACTTACCTTGTAGAGTTGTAATAAGGATCAAAAGAGTGTCTTAGATTTCTGTCACTATAATCAATTTCTGAGATAATCAACTTATAAAGAGAAAAGGTTTATTCTGGCTCACAGTTTTAAAGGTCTCAGTCCATGACCAATTGGCCTCCTTGCTTTGTGCCTATGGAAACACATCATGATAGGGAGTGCGTGCTGAAGCAAAGCTGTTCACCTCATGACTGGAGAGCAGAAAAAAAAAGAGTAAGAAACAAGAATCTCACACTCTCCTTCAAGGGCACACCCCCAATAACCAAAAGAATTCCCACTAGGCCCCACCTCTTAAAGTGTCCACACTTCCCAATAGCACCAAACTGAGGAACAAGCCTTTAACACACATGGGACTTTGGGAAACGTTTCAGATCCAAACATATATAACAGTGTGCAAAACAACGTTGTTAAAGGTAAAAGCTTGTTCATACAAAGCCCTGAACAAGATTAGAGCTCTCAGTGAAGTTTAAAGCTACATATTAGGCATTTCCTAACCTCTGGCTTCCTGGACTGGGGCAGGAGGCTGGTGGACAGGAGATAGTAGAGTAAATTCTATCAATGGAGTACTGTCCAGAGGTGTTCACTCCCTAGTTCTAAGCAGATGAGGTGCTCAAAGTGCACCTGAACTTTGGAAGATTTGAGCTGCGTGTGGATGCCAGCACTCACCAAGCACCGCCCTGTGCCTAGCATTGCACAGAAGCTCTAGATAAACAATTTCCTTATTACCCAACACAGGATTTTATAATTCCCACTGAGGAAACTAAGGCTTAGAGTGTTTAAATGGAAAATGCACACTTTGTTTAGGAAGCTCATACTGCAAGATCTCAACTCTGAAAACCATCAACTGGGGGGCATATCATTCCTTTAATTATGGCTTTTCAGAAAGAAGGAAACACAACACAATAAATATGTACATCAGTTGTATGACACATGCCAATTTCAGAGCAGTAAAATTTGGAAGGAAAAAGTGATTATCGTGATAGGAGAAATGAAGTAAGTGACAAAGATGAGCTTGAAAAATCCCAAGGCGGGCTTGCCACCGACACCATGCGTCATCTGCAGCACCACACACTTCCTGACTGAACATTTTGGGGTGTTCCTTCTGAAGGTTTGCAAACTGCCAATTTGACAGCCCCTTTATTATCTTTCTTAGAACGAGCATGCCCTTTTCATACTGAAGTCTAACAGATCTTATTTATTTCCAAAATGAATCAGAAAGATTTTTACATTTTTCTTGGAATTATCTTTCTTCCCACACAGGCTACATTGCGATTTTATTTTGGCAATAGTTGATTTTATTATCGGTTGCTTTGCTGGAAAACAAGAGGAAGTGACAGCCTTTCCCTTTAGCCCTGGGTCTCATATATTTGCTATCTAGTCTGTCTTATTCTAGTCCTCGTCTCCATGTTTATTGAATTTGCAGATTATCTATGGCAGTGCTTCATTTTAAAAATGAATAAAATTGAGAGACCTGAATTTTTACAAATGAATAAAATTGGGAGAGAGCCTTTGTCTTGCTAGATACAGATAGGCCTCTAATTCCACATATAGTATATTCCTAGAAACCCACATTAAAATCCGGTGTCAGATTGCAGAAATTGCAAAAGTCAGAATGCAGAATTATTATAGGGGAGCTTCTGTCCCTAGCAGTCAACACTTAAGTGGCAAGAAAGTGGATCATACACTAAAAATCCCTGTGTTTATTTTACTCTTGATATAATTTCTTGTATCACACCAAATCATCGCAGTCTCTTGACACCTCTGGGCATTTGAGATGAAGGGATCCCTAAGAAGAAATGGTTATGGAAAAGAAATGGAGGCTTTGGGGACCACAGGTAGCATGCCCCCAAGACCACTGATGTCTAGACCCCGAGGCCCTTTGCGGTGGCCTGTGTTCACCTCTCCTCGCCCATCCCTACCCTCTGCACTTGCGTTCTAACCGACTTGCTATTCCCTGACAAGCCATGTTCTCCGCAGCACCGTGTTTCTGTGCATGCCGTCCTCTCCACTTTGCATGCCCCCCCCCATTTTGCCAGTCAGGTCAGCATCTCCCCATCCTATGAGATTCAGCCTGAGTGTCGACCCCTTTACTCAAGCCTTTCTTGACTTCATCAGGTGAAATCGATCACCTTCTCCTCTGTAACCTCACAAGATTAGGAAGAAGTGAGAGCAGACAATCTTCATTGCTTCTCCTTATTTATGTGACTCCCCTGCTCTAGATTGCCAACCACTTACAGTAGAGATACACAGACTGAAACAGCAAGTGCTCAATAACAGGCGGAAGGGAAGCAGCAGGGAGAGAGGGGCAAGTCAACAGATGAATGTTGGTGCTCTTCAACTTAGAATTTTTGGAATGTGTTATTTGATTTTAGGGTCTTATGAATATGTTTAGCATAAGAAAAAGAGTAGAAAGAGGGTTTTTTGTTGTTGTTATTCTGTTTAAGTATTTGACCTGTAAGTTTTTTTTTTTTTGCGGTACCGGGGATTGAACCCAGGGGTGTTCTACCTCCGTGCTACACCCTGGCCCTATTTTTTATACTTTATTTTGAAACCGGGTCTCACGAAGTTGCGGAGGGCCTCACTGAGAGAGAGAGAGAGAGAGACAGGGATACAGAGAGAGAGAGAGAGAGAGAGAGAGAGAGAGAGAGGTGAGGCTGGCCACAAACCCGGATCCTCCGGTCTCCGCCTCCCAAAGTACTGGGATTATAAGCGTGCACCACCACGCCCGGCGACATGTAACTTTGAGAGCAAGAAAATATCCTGAAATCAAAACAGAATTCAAATCCGGTGATCCCCATGTACTTCTGACCTCCCAGGATGATGGAACAGTTTAATCGTCTAGTCTATCCTCCTTTTAACACCAGTGGAGAAGTGGTGACTTAGAAAAGTGATTAATCCACAGTCATGCAGCCACTTGGTGCCCGGGTCATAACTGAATGCCATCTCGACCTCTGATCCTGTGTTCATTAACTTCACTATCTATATCTGAAGACTCTGTACAAGTCCAATGTGGAAAGTGTATCATAATGACTTCCTAAATCGAAAACATCCCAAGAAAGAAAAGGCTGGGATTTCATTTCATTTCCGCCAGTGGCTCCTTACTGTAAGATAAAGGTATTTTTTCTTCTAACTCAATGTGGTTCGCAAATCACATCCGTTAAACAAACTGATCTGGCAACTGGAAAACTGCCAAGCCTGTTTGGCTTCTACAGGCCCTTCTGTTCCCATTAGCCTGGCTTCTGTCTTCAGTCTGGCCTGCAGGCTCTAGGTTAGGAAAACAGGAACACAAACGATCTTCTAGGGCAAGAAGAAAATGAGCGTAGCAATTGACATTCAGCACCAAACAGCAGCGCAGCATTCAGAGTGGAGCGATGATTCAATGTGCCTCTTCTTCCCGCTGCCAACCCAGTCAAGGGCCCTTTGGAAAATGGATCAAAAAACCATAGCCCCAGTGAGCGTCTCCCCTTGTGACCGACTTTAACATACTAGTACATTTCATTTCCCACTGAATATGAATATGCTCTTGACAACAGAAGAATGCTAATGTGAAAATTAATTTAGGGACAACAGGGTGTAGCAACAAATAGAAAATAAGGGGAAAAAACAATTTATACTTAGGTCTTGTGAAATTCCCTTTTCCTAATAAAGAACCCTTTTGTTTTAACCATAGACTCTTTTCCAGAAATCTGTTCTGTCAGACAAATGGCTGCTTCATATGAATATTATTATCATGTGTTCTCTTTTGTTCTATAGCTAGTTTTTAAATTGACAGCTACTGCCAGGCATGGTGACGCACGCTTGTAATCCCAGTACTTGGGGGACTAAGACAAGAGGATCACAGGTTCACGGCCAGCCTCAGCTACTTAGTGAAGCCTCTGCAACTTAGTGAGGCCCTGTTTCAAAATAAAGAATAAAAAACAGGGCTGGGGGTATAGCTCAGAGGTAGTTCAATCCCCAGTACCACAAATTAATTAATTAATTGATAGTTACTTTTTTTTACTCTATGTGCTTACTGCATGGCAGGAGAATGAAGGGTTTTGTTTTTGTTCATTTGTTTGTTTTGTACTGGAAATTGAAATCAAGGGCATTCTATTTCACTAAGTGGCTGAGGGTCTCACTAAACTACTGAGGCTAGCCTTGAACCTGAAATTCTCCTGTCTCAGCCTCACAAGTACTGGGATTTATAGGCACGTGCCACCACACCTGGCTGGAAATGAAGTTTTTAATTTGTATTTTGGGGGAGCTGTCTAGCAAGTGTCAATTATGTCCAGAAAGTGAACACACTTTGTTTATGGAAGCATTAGAGCATCCATCTGTCCCTTTGTTACATGTCTTCCTCTGCTACAGACCAAGATTTGAAATCAGGTGACTTGGCATAGTCTCCTACTGATCAGAAGAAGGGGAGAAGTAAGTTCTTGAGGAGTTTTCTTTCCTCAACCACAGCCCTGCAATCATGACCAGTCCACCATAGGTAAAAGAGGAGCGTAATCTTTCACTGTACAGAGAGGAGAGCCACAGAAAAACATACTCTCAGTAACAGATGTCCTTTCTTGATACATTCTCAAACTGCCAATGAGCTAACTGATGGAAGGATTGAGAGAGTAAAGGAAGATGATCCTCATCCTGTGGTAACCAGACATCTCTTTAGTCCCCTGGGAGCCCTCCCAGTGGCATTTTCTTGGAACTCCCTTTATGATTCAATAATCCAGACTGACCGTCTACACCGGCCTGGCCCTGTGCTAGACCCGTGATACAGTGCCGAACAGGGCAGGTAGGGCTCTGCCTCCATGGCATTGACATCTAATAGGAAGGATGCACTAAATAAATGAATTGTCCTGCCTTTCAAGTTCCTATAATGGAAATGAGAAGGATCTAAGATAAGTAACAAGAGGAAGTGCTACCTTTACATAAAGTACTCGCGGAAGACGTCTCTCTTACAGGGTGTCTCATTTAAGCTGAGGCCTAAAGAAAGAGTAATAGTTGCAGATCATGCAGAGAGTGGAGAAAGGAACATTCAAGACATAAGGACCACAGGAGAATCTGGGCTGAGCACAGGTTCCAGGATGAGCACAGGGGTCAGCCTCCATCCCCCCTACCTTAGGCCCCGCCTGCGTGTGGGCAACAACGTGATAGACCTAAGGAATCTAGAAGGCACTAAAATTCTAAACAGACCAAGTCCTGGTTGTAGGCAACATAGGACCATCAGTTTTTTATCCTGGTCCAAAAGAAGTCAGCAGCCCGCAGGTGGAGGGTGTCATTTCCCGAGACAGGGCAGGTTGCAGGGGCCGCTGCACAGGGCTGGGGGTGTGGGAAGAGGGGAGTTCACAGGGTTTGTTTAATGGCTTTTCACAGGTGTGTGCCCACAAAACTGTCAGTGATGGAGGCAGGTGATAACATCTGTAGGAGGAGGGATGACAGTAGAGACAGGGACAGGGCGTGCTCACTCCCTGTGAGTCAAACCCTTGAGCAAGTGTTCAGTTCACCTCATTAATATAGGGCCTTCCTAAGAGATGTGCTCGCAATTCTGTGTTCAGAGGCATGGAGAAATCCTGGTTTTAGTAGGATTCTGAGGGAGAGACAGAAGTAGCCTGTTACAGATTTCTCCTTGGGGGTCCAGATGCCCCATCCCAGGAAGCTGAGGCAGCTGCTTTGCCTGAAATGAAGACAGATGTGCAGCGGGAATGGCCACCCACTGAGACAAACGGTGCCAGCAGGCACCCCCTTGACCCAGTATCTGGAATTTTGCAACAGCCTGTGAGGTAGCAGTTACGTATTATCCCAGTTGAAGATGTGACTCCTGAGGCTCACAGCATCTCTGTGACATATCCAAGGACTCACATTTAGTGAGCAACAGAACTGGAATTCTCACCCATTCTTGTCAGACATCCAAACCCTCACACTTCCACACATGTGTGTTCTGACACTGGGAGCCCCGACAGAGGGAGCTGCTGGTGTGACTCTCTCTGTATATGACCCGTAAAGGAAAACAGAGCTCACCTGAACTAGTCCCAATCCCTCTACATGACTGGAAGCCTGAAGCCAATATGGCGGAGGGAAATGGAGGCCCGATGCCAACGTCTCAGGTACCCTTTGCTTTTGCTCTCCCTACAGTGCTCCCGAAATTGCAGTGGGGGCTTCAAGATCCGCGAGATTCAGTGCGTGGACAGCTGGGACCACCACCGGAGCCTGAGACCCTTTCACTGCCAGGTCCTGGCGGGCATTCCTCCCCCGCAGAGCATGACCTGCAACCCGGAGCCCTGTGAGGAGTGGCAAGTGGAGCCCTGGAGCCAGGTATGGCCCCTGGGAAGGGACATAACGTCATTCACAACCTGGCAAACTGTGAATCTCTGTTTTACCCATGAGTCTAGAAATTGGGGAAGGCCCCTGCACCACGCCAGTGTCTGGCCTCCATTCGATGACCCCACATTGAATGGGGAAATCGAGCGTGTCAAAACCTTCAGGAGTTGAAAGAGTTCCACTGAGAATATGATACAGTGTGGTTTCAACCATGACAGTGCAGTGTTTTATTACAACCTGGTCTCTCAGTGGATATATTAAGTGACCAGGGTCCCTGCTGGGGAAATTAGCACAATGGAATGATTTGAACAAGGACCACTTTGATGAGAGCCACTTAGAGCAGAGTCTTACAAGCCTGAGGCTTCTGCAGTCAGGCTGGGGTAATCGATCCTTTCCACACACTATAATTTTAGTTCCATCTCTCAGATCGTTGTTTACACAATTAAACAGAAGTGTGTGTGATCTCTCTTTTGTGAGGGCTCTCACTCTGCTGGGTCTTGGTTTTACGTTGGCACACAAAAACAAGGTTATTATTCTTTGGTAAAGTATAATGATCTCATCTCATTTTCCAACAGACAAATGCAGCAATAGCTTTAAAAAAAAGACAGCTATATCCATGAATGGTAGAAACATGAGAAAAAAGAAAGCACAGCATATTTTAATGTGTCCATGGGTTAGACACTTTACCTATAATGTACAATACTTGGTTTAATTCTCACAATGGCCTGGATGGTAAGCCTCATTAATTCCTTTTTATAGGTGAAGAAATTAAGACTCAAAGAGATTGAGAAATCTACCTGAGGTTATACAACTAGAAAATAAAGCGTAGAGTATTAACTCAAACATCAGGCAGACTCCAATGCCTGTGCCCTTTCTACTACAGAACTCAGTCCAGTGGACATTGAACTAAGAGTGAACCGAGGAGAGTGAATCTGTAATGATTTCAGGGGCACCTACCATGTGCCAGGGAAGAAAGGTAGAGAAGCACAACGGGTGGATACAGATTTAGTGTTGAAGGCTAAGGGAAACCGAGCTCCCTGAAGCTACTTACTGCCCACTGGGCTAAGCACTCATGCTGATTCCTGAGGGTCTGGGCCACTACCTGCTATTTTCTGGGGCAGCAGGCACTATTCTCCCCTCTTTCTCCTCCTTCCGCTGCACGACTCTGGAGTACCCAGAGTGCCTGCTACTCCCAGACTCTGGACCCAGGCCTCCAAGCTCTCCATGTATGTGGAACCTGGCCTGGACCTATTCCGGTGAGTTTCCAGATCCTAAGATTTTCAAAGGAACCTGGATTCCCTGGTCAGAGATTCCCTGCAGCTTCTCAAAGATGAGCAATCAGACCTTTCTGGTTATGGGAAAGATCTATTCTTTATACTTCCTCAGTGACTTTTGGGAACCCCAAATATCAGCCTGTTCCCTGAAGGCCCCCTACCACCCTCCTGTCTAAATTTCTCTGTGCTGGGCAAATCACAAAGTTGGAAAACCTCTCTGAAGGAGTAGAGATGTGAAATTTGAAAGTCAGCTGAGTACCTGGAGCTATTAAGGGACTGGACATCTTTAGGAACTTTCCCTGACCCATCCTGATGCTATTCTGCTGATACACACTAACTAATGGACTGCCATCCTTGGAATGTTCTGGACCCATTTGGTAAATGTCCGCCAGTGCAGATCATTTTAGCTGTGGGGCTATCTCTACACCAGCAGTAGTCAAATGTTAGCATGCTTTAGAATCACCTGGAAGGCTTTTCAACACACAGATGGATAGGCCCCAAACCCTGAAGTGTCCATTTTGGGTATTTCAATGGAACCTGACATTTTGAGTTTCTAACAAGTACTTAGAAGATGTTGAAGTTACTGGCCTAAGGACCACACTTTAAGAAGCCCTGGTTTGTACTGCCTTAAAGCCCTTCTCCTAGAGATTACTTGGCCAGGTGGCCCTGAATCTATATCTACATATGTAGATATACAAAGATCCAAAATGTGGGGTTCTTCACCTTCACTCCTCAGATAGGGTTAAAGACAGATTTAATAAATGGGAAAAATCCAGATTGATTCTTGAAGCTGGAATATTATGAAGGCAATATCTTAGTTCTTTTATTGAACATAAAGACTAATTACCTATAATTACCCTGTTTTCTATGATACCATACACAATGCCTCATGTGATGGGCATGATGTTGACAAGACAACCATAATTTTTTCATTGATGTTATTGTTGTACCCATGTCATAGCTAAGACTTTTCAAAATGCTTTTCAAAGACGCTTAGCAAACATTGGATTTCTTCCCAGAAATGTCATGAAAATAAGACAATATATCTTACAAAATCATTCTAGTGAGCAAAAACGTGACATGTTTTAGAAGTGCATCTTTTCAGAAATCCAGCTTGCCATCTTGAGTTTATTTTGTGAGCATAAGTTTATGGCCCATGCATCAGAATCCTGGACAAATCCATCAATTTCATTATTCCTAATATGGACACATTTAATTCTAAAATTTCATGTAGTGGAAAAGAAAGACTGAATCACATCCTAATGGGAGAGAAAAAATTGTATTGTGAATGTATGTTCTCCTTTGAGTCTATCAGAGCTAATCATAATAAAAACATCCGATTTTTGCATTTTTATTTTTAGATACTTGTGCCAGAAGGAAAAATGCAGATAACATAAGATCCATTCTGGAAAAACTACTCGTTTAAGTTTTCAACCAAAATTGTTTCCTTTTGACACATTGTTTGACATTGGACTATTTGGCATCTTCTGATTTTTTTTTCTCTTGTCTTCAAGATTATTTTCATTAGCCTCCCTCTCCTCTCTCTAATTATTGTTTCACCATTGTTGCTTTAAACAACTAGAGTGGTCATTGTAAGGGACCTACAGCGAGCATCTATATTGGATGCTCTAGGCTCCAATATAGATGCCAGTTCTCCTAACAACAGAAAATAAAAAATGATAGTAAAAAGTTCTGCCCTCATCACTGAACATGTCACCACCAGATTTTACCTAATCACGCACATATTGTGTCTCAGTGTTCTAGGTCCTGTGGAGGTGGAGTTCAGGAGAGAGGAGTGTCTTGTCCAAGAGGTTTCTGTGACTGGACCAAGAGGCCCCCATCCACTGTGCCCTGCAATGGGCACCTTTGCTGTCACTGGGCCACTGAGGACTGGGACCTGGTAAGAGCTAGTTATAGACTCTTTTTACTTTAGCTTTAAAAAACAGCATTTTTTGGTTATAAAAGTAATATATACTAATTGTAAAGGTTCACTATAATCGTTGATGTACAGCATGTTTCTATGTACTGTGTTTTAGTACTCTTCTGCCATCTAACAGAAGTCTACTAAAAATTGACTCATAACTGTCATGGGTCAATGTTTACTATGTTGAGTTCAGAAGATAAAAGATAAAATTCTTTTAAAAGAGAAAAGATCAAATGCCAAAATTATCCCAAAGGCACAATTTTGGGGCTCCAATACCTTGGGTTCTCTGGGACTTTTTTCCTCTCAAAGCCAAGAGCAATCATCTGTATCCTGAGCTTCAGATTTAGTCTGACTTAGTGAGTTTCAGGCCTCTTATCTGCCCACAGAGCAGTTTGCCAGATGGCCAGCCTATCTGATGGAGAGATTAACAAAGTAATTAAACTGTAAATGGTAGAAAGATGTATTGTTCTCCCAAAGTTTCTTTATTGCATAAACACTGTGATACTGAACATTTTGCTATCATTCTGACTTATCTTACTTGGGTTCTTGAGGCAAAATCTAACACTGTATTAGGAAATACAATGCCAGGGATGCAGGAGTGATAAAAAAGAGGAAGGAGGCAGAGAAGAAGCAGAATCAAATAAGAAGTAGAGCATCACTATATTATTTCACCTATCTAACCATTACTTAGTATAAGGGCAACTGATTGTTGGCAGTCATGGAAACTTCTAAAAGCTGTGTAAACTACTGCCTCTTGTGGCAGTTATCCAGGGGAAGGAATAGAGAAGAACTATCTACTGGCTCCTGTCTCCCTTTGGGTAAAGAGTCTCCCCTTAGCGGGCCTGTATCCCTGTACTTCTGAGCATATGTGAGCACTGAGCATATGTCCATATGTGAGCGCTGAATAGGTCCCACCATGTCTCATATCTCATTGGGAACAAGAAAGCCCAGAATCAGGAGGCGAGAAGCATGCAGCATGGGCATGAGGTACAGGCCACTGGGTTGTGCTTCCATGCAGTTGGTTGCCATCTTCACTGGGACAGATCACAGGACAAGGAACTGGAAGACAGGAGGAGCCAAGAGGATCTATTACTGTAACCCCTCAACCATTAGCATTTTTATAAAATAACCCATTCCTGTGTAAGTATATCTTGAGGCCAATGTAGTGTTTTGCCCAATACAATGCCCCCAGATATTTTTAGTTCCCTATACTCTTAGTAATTTCTTTGTTCATAGCTGCACATCTAACCTGCATAGCCATGATCAGCTCAAACATTGGGTCAAACTGGTAATCCATTGGCAGCCAAACACATGAGGTACAATAGGCTTGGATCTAACACTGTGTTTACTTAGCTTCATAGAAATGTACAAACTAGATTATAGTAGACACAACAGACTCATCTATTTTTTATTCTATATAACATTTTTTATTTTTAATATACTCTTATTGGTACATTGCAATTATAAATTATAATTAGGTTCAGAATGATAGAAACATATATACACACAGCACCTGATACATTCTCCTTCAGATTCCACCCCACTCCCTACTCCTCCCCATACATATTTATTGGTATTAATAACTTCATATATGCATATAGCTTTATTTGAACTGATTCCTTCATCAAGTCTCCTTTTTCCTCTTCCCATTTCCCTCCCCAAATCCCACACTATTCTGATGGGATACCACCATTCTGGATACCACTATTCTATGGTCTCTCTCCTCATTTATCTGAAGTCACTTTTGTTTCCTATTTTCTCTCTAGCCTCCATATATGAGGGAAAACCTATGACCCTTCTCTTTCTGAAACTGGCCAATCTTGTTGAGCATAATATTCTCTACTTCCATCCATTTTTCTGCAAAGGACATAATTTTGTTCTTTATGGCTGAGTAAAATTCCATTGGGTGTATATACCACACTTTTTTAATCCATTCCTCTGTTGACAGACACCTAGCCTGGTTCTATAATTTGGCTATTCTGAATTGTGCTGCTATAAACATATATATACATGTATTACTATAGTATTCTGACTTTCATTCCTTTGGAAAGATACCCAGGAATGGTATAGCTGGGTCATATGGTGGTTCCATCCCCAGTCTTCTTAGGAACCTCCACATTGATCTCTATATCAACTGTAATTAATTTGCAATCCTACCAACAGTGTATAAGACTTCATTCCTATTTCCCCGCATCCTCACCAGCATTTATTATTGTTTTTATTCTTTTGTGTGTGTGTGTGTGTAATTAAAGTTTATTTGAGCACAAAATACTTTCTCTGTCTATAAAATTGCTGTTAGCAGAGCAGCAATATGTCCTGGCCAAGGGGGACAGATCTCTCCAGATACTAAAGCCAGGTGCATAGGTCCCCTCTTTTTCTTACTCTGATATATACATGTGCATGGTACCTAGAGTCCTTCTATCCAAGTATCATGATGGTTTCTTCAGGAAGAGGAAGAGGGGACCTGGGATGGTTTTGAGTTGTTCAAGCTATTAGGCCACATGTCAAAGTGTCCACGAATAGCTTTACTGCAGGTATCTGCTGAGGGAACGGGGTATTTTGACTCACAGAAAGCACTGGTCTGTTATCAAGTGGCTTTCTTGGTCCCCACTGAAGCAGCTCTCCATAGTATTTTTGGTGGTTATGGGTTAAGTGTGTGGCCAGCTCGTGCTTTTTTTGAGCAGGGACTGTCCATGACCTGGGCTCACACCATGCTCTCCAAGTTCTCTTTGGACAGGGCCTCAGCTGCTGCCTTAGCCTGAGTCTCAGAGAGTGTGTAGGAGTCCTGGTAATCTTGAAGCAGTTTGACCACCTCCAGGTAGTTGAACTGCACAGCATCATCCAGGGGAATGTTGCCCCACCTGTCCTTGACAAAAGGATTCACTTTGCAAGCCTCGATCAGAAATTTAACAACTTCGATGTGTCCTTCAGCCGCAGCAACGTGCAGAGCTGTGCGGGAGTCATAGTCTTTCTGTTCCATATCCATGGCTGACAAGGCAAACCTTCGAAGAGCTGAGACATCTCCACTATAAGCAGCAAATAACAGGTTCACCACAGTCTTGTTCTGGACTTCTCCCCCTTCACGCCGTGGGTCTAATTTCCGAGCACGGTGCCTCAGGTTGTCATAGTTGTGGAAGTTAAAGAGAGATACCAACTTCTGGCAGAAGTTGATGCCCCTCTGGCTGTTCCCCAGCTTGTCCAGTGGAGGTGACAGACACATCATTCCCATGACATTGGGTACCACCAGGAGGATGGCTCCTGACACAGCTGACTTGGCTGGCAAACCCACATGGAAGGCAAACTGGCCAGAGAAGTCATACATGCCGCAGGAATGCATGAGGCTGAGGGTGTTGCACACAGCCTCGGCGCTCAGCACGCTCTCGCCTGTGATGGGGCAGATCCCGCCATTGGCCAGGGTGGCTGCCATGACACTGCCTGATTCACAGGTGACCTCCACGGAGCACAGCTGGAAGTAGAGATCAAGGGCAGCCATCATGTCCACCCCCTTAGGAAAGCACTTCTTTTCCTTGAGATAATAGCCGATGGCATAATTCCGATCCCCTGTTTCCTTCTCTGACTGGAATGTGGCATTGCTGAAACCCATGTATCCATTCCCAGCCATTTTGTTCAGATATTGCAACACAAAATCGAACTTCTCTGCTTTGTTACAGTCCATCTTGATCAGAGAGCTGACGACCATGGCACCAGCATTGACCATGGGGTTATGGGGAATTCCTTCCTCATTGAGGGAGAGCTTGTTGTAGCGCAGGCCGCTGGGCTCCTTGCTCACAAACTTGTGCACATAGTCAGTGCCCAAGGTGCTTATGGAGATGGCATAGCATCTGGCTCATGCAGTCTCGGAGCCGGGGATCTGATGTCTGTAGTCCGGTGGCCTTCAGTGCGCTAGTGAACTTTTGGATAGGGATTCGTTCCTGGCCCTCGGCAATAGTGTAGAAGAGCAAATCACCAAGGCGGGACAGCATGCCACTCTCTGATGCATCATGATCCTGGTGCTGCGGCTGGTGGCTGCGCGGGCGTCTCCCTGCCCTGCGCCGCGGCCTCACGGCCTCACCGAGGTGGTGCCGGATGCCCCCGCCCAGGAGCGGGCTCCGGCTCAGGTGACCCCAGCCTCCCCGCCGGCAGCGCCTGCGGGCCAGGCTCAGCGCATCCTGCAGAGCCCTCATGGAGCGCATGCCCCCGCGCCGCGGCTCCGCCGAGCGCCTGGGAAGCCTGGGACATGGGAGCCGCGGTGGCGAGGCAGGGCGCGGGGCGCGGGGCGCGGGGCGCGGGGCGCGGGGCGCGGGGCGCGGGGCGCGGGGCGCGGGGCGCGGGGCGCGGGGCGCGGGGCGCGGGGCGCGGGGCGCGGGGCGCGGGGCGCGGGGCGCGGGGCGCGGGGCGCGGGGCGCGGGGCGCGGGGCGCGCGGAGGCGAGGAGCGGCCTGTTTTTATTCTTGATGATTTCCATTCTAACTGTAATGAGATGGAATCTCAGTGTAGTTTTGATTTGCATTTCCCTGGTTGCTAATGATGTTAAACATTTTTTTTCATATATTTATTGGCCATTTGCAACAGCCTCATCTACTCAGGAGGCTCCTATCCAACCAAGAACACCAGTTCACTTCTGATGGGTATAGAGTATGTATGCTTGGCAAGGAATTGGATCCAAGGTGTGCAAAGATCGCCTTGATTCAAAGAAGCCTTAGTGCCCTGCCAATATTTTAAACTGTTTTGGTCACACATACCCAAGGCCACATGACAACTCACAGGCTTCCAGTATAAGTGATCCCTACACATCAGAAATTTCCAAGTAGACAAGGCAGTCATAGCTTTCTGCATTTACCTTGACTCTGTACTTTCCAGGGAAACCATGCTTCAAAGTCATTTTTTCCTTCACGTAGGCTGAACCAGGCCTAATGTTAACCCATTATTTCCAATAATACTCCATCAAGTTGTGAGTTACTTATCCATTGTCCCTTTGTTAGAGTGTCTATCTAGGGTCATCCAGTAAAAGTCATCTAATTAATATACACTGCCACCAACAAGGTTTGAGTGTCATAGTTTATCCATAAGCTTTAAAAAATTAGTTGTTGACATAATGGCAGCTCACAGATCCAAGACAGCAGTGACTTCTTCACCCATCTGGGCCCGAGCAGAGCCATTCTCCTTCCTGGAAGGCCTTGACCCAGCTGCCAGGATATATTTCAGGAGTAGACTCTTCATAAATACTTTGGAGCCCCATATAACAACATAGACATGATAAATCAAATATGACTACTCAAGAAGAAAATGTGATACATTGTGAAATCATGAAAATGCTTAAGTTCAAACCTTTTGGAGGCACAGAATGTAATGGAAGATTAAACTACAAATGAGCAGTTTCGAGTCTCACTGACAATTGCCTGAGGGAGCTAGAGGTGACAGTCTCTAACACGGGAGGTAGACATGGGTTGAAGTTTCCTTCAGACAACATGTGTCAGGAATTAATGATTGTGTGAATCACAGAAAGGGGGAATAAGGAGTGGCTAACACCTACCAAGCCAGCCTTTGAAATCACTCCTGACCTTCATGATCTATTACTAAGCAATGAAAACAAGCTATAGATTGAATATACCCACTTGCCTCTGTTCCCAAAACTCTACTAACTAGGCAGAAGGGATAAAACACCCAAAATAGTACAGACCCCCAAAAAGATGGGGACAAGGGATAAGAGCAGAAAGAGAGATCAGCAAAGCTTTGGAATCTGGAAACAGATGGCCAAGCTAACAATGGACCTAGCATACCAGAGGAAGCTAAAACTGCCTGTCACGGGGATGCCAAGAAGCAGGCAGAATTCTAAGCTATCCTAGAAGGGGTGAGAGTGGAGGTTAGTTGAACATTTGTAAGAGAAGCAGTGAGATCTTTAGATTCTCTCTAATGTGCCAATCATAGCCTGGAGGTCTTTTCTCTGGAGATATAAATCAAAGAGACCCAGAATTGGGCACAGTTAGTGGAGCAAGTGCTCATCTCTTGAATAATTAAGTGAAAATACATCCAGTAAAGAGTGTGAAAGCCGGGCATGGTGGCACACGCTTGTAATCCCAGTACTTGGGAGGCTGAGACTGGAGGATCCAGGTGAGGCCTCTGCAACTTAGTGAGACCCGGTTTCAAAATAAAGAATAAAAAAATAGGGCTGGCGGTGTAGCTTGGAGATAGAATGCCCCTGGGTTCAATCTCCAGTACTGCAAAAAAAAAAAAAAAAAAGTGTGATGTCCTCTTTCTTTCACTGAGCTCCACAGAAGCATAGGACTGGTTTAGCCTCCAGTAAAAAAACAAAAAACAAGCCTACAAACAGATCTCTTCCTGATCCCCATGAACACAGCCACAACCTCCCCACAACTGGCACCCAAGGAGCCTCCAATAAGGTCTCAGGTGCCTCGTTCTGAACTATAAACAGAGCCTAGGATTGCCGGGCATTTTTGATGAAACTTCTCCTACCAAGAGCAAAATAACAAAATAAACAGAACAAAAGGGACCCTGAGGAAATAGAGACCATGCAAGAAATAAATGATATCCTCAATAAAAAAGAAACTATAATTAATCTCTTCAGAGACATGAGACACCATCCATGATGTGAGAACAAGAAGCTATGAAAAAGGAATAGTCAAAAAAATAAGAGGCTTTAATTTAATTTTGAATAGGGTGGGATACAGAGGAATATATACCAAGTGATGCATGCATATATTTATGTATCACTTTGAATTTCACCAGGATGTATAATTACAGTGCACCAATCAAAGCATAAAACTTTTAATAGCAAAAATAAAAAATTAAGTAGGAAGATTAGAAAAATAATATGAGGTTATCTCTCAAGAAAAGAAGAAAAGCAAAATTAATTGAGATAAAAGATAAGAAAATTAAAGTATCAGGACAGCAGATTTAACATCAAAATAATAAGATTTCAGAATGAGAGAATGAAAAAATAAAATAAAATTATTGAAGAATTAACACAAGAAAAGTTTTCCAAATCTGAGGAGTATGAGTCTTCATAGGAAGAGCTACAAATACTGTAATTAAAAGGAAAAAAGCTGGGTATAATAGGGAGACTTGTTTCTATATCAGTAAAACTAGAAAATAAATCTTATCTTTCCTGATTGTTATGAGGACTGAATTTAAGAATATTTTCTGTGTGCATAAAACATAGCCTGCCATATATTAATGAGTACAAGAAAATTATTCAATGAATATGTTTGCATTCATTATAAAACATCAAGTGGTTTCTCTTCACATTTCTCCACTCAACTGAGTGGTAGTAATAACAGAATCTGATCTTATAGAATCTGTCTTTTGGACAGAGCATCTAGTACTGAGTGAGCCCCAGGTAGAGTTCAGTTTAAAGTGTGAGAGAGTCAGCGAGTCCGTGGCCTTTGATATGAAACAATCAGGTTCAGCCCCATCCTCTTAGGGGTGCTCAGCTCTGCATAAGAATTCCAGGTTTTATTGAATCCAAAGGAGTAGATCTGAGCCCTAAGAAACATATCCCTTCCCTCTGAAACGTGAAACTCAACAAAACTCAAATCAGCAACCATGCTTTCTGCTTAATCCCCCAATTAAATACAACAAACCCATGCATCTTAATCATAAGTTATTCTAATTGGCTAATTAATGAATGTGTGGTGGTTGCTTCTGCTTATTTTTGTGCTTGGCTCAGAATTAGCTCTTCAGCCTAATTTACCCTGTCCAAGAGGACCTGCATGACTTCAGCACCCAGGACCAGCCCAGCCTTGTCTCACCAGCTCCCTAAAAGCAGAAATCAAGAAAATAAGTCATTTGGTCTTCATGTGACAATCATATTTTACAGAGGAATAAAGAGAGGGGTATAGTGGTCCAAGATTATATGCAGTGAGCAAGAAATCCCAAATTTCCTGAATCCTCACCCCAGGAATCTTTTTCATATTCTGGCTTGGTTATTTTCCACCATTCTTCCTTCCATTCTTTTGTTGCAGACTTTTATTGATTCAAGATCAGTTAAGTAGCTTTTTCCTACTCTTTGTTTCTTTTGCCCACATCCTTGGAGAAATTGGGGTGATTCACTGAATAAAATTACCTTTAGATTTTTTTTTTTTTTTGCGGTACCGGGGGTTGAACCCAGGGGCATTCTACCTTCGTGCTACACCCCCAGCCCTATTTTTTTATACTTTATTTTGAAACCGGGTCTCACGAAGTTGCGGAGGGTCTCACTAGGTTACCTTTAGATTTAATCACAGAAAATTCTGACTTTATAATGCAAACATGAAGCTCCATGCAGATCACCATGCTGTAGATTTTATACAGAGTAAAATAAAATAGAACAGTGAATATTAAGAAAAATACCACATTTCCCTTCCTATCCTTTGTCTGGAAGATCTCTTAGAAACAGAGTTTTTGTAGCAGTATTCTGAATTGATTGGTGGTATCCCAGTATGAGAATTCTCTTATCTAGTGAGTTGGGTCTCCAATAATATTTGAAAGGGAAAATGAAATCTTTTGAGGTCAGTTATTTTTCCAGGATTTTCTGTACAGCAGCGTTTTGTTTTTTGGCTAATCAGTCAGTGAGTATTTATTGAATATCATGCTAATTGCTGTAAAACATGAAGAAAGAGGAACCCATTTCTGTCCTCTGGAAGGTTTTGTTCATATAAGAAAGATGAAGCTAAAAATAATAAAATATGATATGAAATATAAATCACAAGAGTATATGTGAATTACAATAGCCAAAGATGAATACAACACAAGTGTTCCTAAATGGAAAAAATATGGTATATAGATACAATGGAACATTATTCTATCTTCAAAAGGAAATTCTGACATATGCTACAACATGGATGAAACTCAAAGACATCATGCTAGTTGAAATAAGTCAGTCACAAATGGGATATACTATATGATTCCACTCATATAAGGTACTTACAATTACCAAATTTATAGTGATAAAAAGTAAAATGGTGTTTGCCAAGGACTGGGTATGGAGATAGAAGATGGTGAGCTCTTATTTAATGGTATGGAGTTTCGGTTTGATAAAGTGAGAATGTTCTGAATATGAATGGTGAACGTGAGCCCACTAATTGAATGTTCTTAAGGTCACTGAACTGCATGCTTAAAAAGGGTTAAAGTGGTAAATTCTATGTTTTATATATTTTACCATAAAAAGTAATTTTGGAAAAAATATAACAGTAAATTCAGACACATTTTCTTACATCCTCAGGAATCACCTTATAGGAGTTGATTCCATTAGTCAGAGAATGTCTCTCCTACTGCAATTGGCTGATCATGACATTACAGTGGAACCTTATGTACCACTGTATGTCTTGAGTATGTCTACGTACGTCTTGAGACCACACATGGTCCAGCCAGGCCCAATCCCAAAGACCCATTCCTGCCCTGATTCCTCCCCCATCTCTATATTCATCTTTGTTCCTACCTCCATTCCAAATTCTTTCTTCATTCCACCATGGTCTTCCTCTCCCACTTATCTTTTTACCCTACTCTCGGTTTTTCTGGTTGTTCCATCCCTTTTATTCACATCTGATCCTCAGTCCCAATCAAAACTTGTTCAGAGAAACTGGAGAGCATGAGGGCCCAGATAATTAAATTTTGCTTGCAATTCAGCCTTTCTCCTTATGTTTCACTCCATACATTCATGATGCAAAAATGAGAGTTTGGACTGGGAGTTTAGCTAGAACCAAGGGTGTAAAGCCTATAAGCACACCGTCTCTCATTCCCATTTCTCTCTAAGCATATTGTCCATTCCACTCATATTTTCTGTCATCTGGTTTTCTGGCAGGCAACGTAGCCACCGTCTACACCCAAGTTTGCACAATTAACCCTCAGATGGTGTCTCTTTCTTAATCTCAATTCCAAATTCTCAAGGTAGTGACCAATTGATCCAACTTGGTTAAAGAACATTCCCATTAACCAATCATGTCTGGCTGGGTAGGCAGGGTCCCATGGTACTAACACGAGAACCTAGATACCTATGTTGTATCCATGTAGTGAGAACAATGGGCCATTCTCAAGTGTGGGAAAGAGGGACACATTCTTCAGAGAATCCAATGGTAAACTAAGCCAAATTCCATCCAAACAACCTATAATATAGGACCCTTCCCTAATTCACGTCTCCAAATTATTAATGCCTTTATCCTGTGGATCCTTCAAAAAGGTTCTCAGTAATTGAAATGTTCCCATACTTGACTATGGTGGAATTTGAGATGTTCTGCTGGCTTCCAGAGTGGTCTTGGGGGAGAATTCCAACTTTGTGTGCCCCTCTCTTTCAGTGCACTGTGTCCTGTGGAGGTGGCTTTCAGAAGAGGGCTGTCTATTGTGTCCCTTCAGAAAACAAGACAGCTGAAGACCAAGACCATTGCCTGTGTGATCATGAACCCAGACCTCCAGAATTCCAAAAGTGCAACCAACAAGCCTGCAAGAAGAGTGCTGGTGAGTGAAAGGGTCTGCTCAGGGGGAAGAGAGCTTTGCATAAGTAAATCATTCTGCATGGCACACCTTGTGGATAGTTTTATGACCCCTTTGCTGAACAGAGGAACTCAGTGTTAAAGAAGCTAGCCAGCAACTCTGGGAGCAAGCTGTCTGATTTGGTGAAGCTTGACTCTAATTCTGTAAGGGATTATCTCATCCGTTTTCCTATCTCAGAGCATGTTTACACTGATGTCATCCCACACAGATGATAATTACTTCTGTTTTTTCAAAAATATCTGAAAGATATTCCAGCCTTCTCAGGAACCCAGTCACATATGGAATGGTCTTCTCTATAAATCTAGCTCCACTGGCTTAGGTCAGGTTCCCCAGAAGCAGGCTCTAAGGTGAAAGTGTATGCATAAGGGGTTCATTAAGGAAGTGCTCTCAGGGAAAGTCATTTAGGGAGTGGAAGATGCAAAACAAAAGAGGGAAGAGGCACAACAAAGATGCCCTTTCAGAACCTAAAGTCCTAGCTTCAGCCTGGTCTGCCAGGGAGTCGCAGAGTGTAGGTTAGACCTGAGAGTTGTCTCCTTCTGAAACAGCAAGCTAGACTTTCACACTTAGATACTTTTCAGCTGTTGGCCAAGGGCTACCCCAAAGGAAGTGACTTTGTAGGCATTTTACAGGAAAAATAAATCCCTGTATGCTTCAGTCTGTCCTCCAAAAGAGCCAGGGTATCTGGACTTGGGAGGCTAAAGAAGAAGAAAGCTGGAATTGGGTGGGTGGGTAGGTGGGTGGGACACATGAAAATGGACAAAAGAAATCCAAAAAGAGAGAGATGAGCAGTGGAAAGTCAACATTGTCTGCTATATTAATCTTTCCTTTTTAGAAGTATCCCAATTATGGCTGGGAGTATCGCTCAGTGGTAGAGCACTTGCCTAGCATGTGCAAGGGCCTGCATTTAATCCCTAGCACTACAAAAAAATTATCCCAATTTGTGATATATTATATGATCACCTTGGTCATGTTAAGTGTGCTCAATGACAGCCAGGTGGAAAGTTTATGATATATTGTAAGGGGATATCAGAACCAGAACAACAAGCTGGATCTCCTTTTCACTCTTCATGTGCCAAACTTCCTCTAAGGTGAAAAGAACCCATCTTTGGAAGAGAACAGCAATAGGTTTGCATCCCAGAGGAACCGCTTTCTATGTGATCTTGTCAAATTGTTTCTCTCTCTGAGCCTCAGTTTCCCTTTGAGTAACTGAGAGAATAATAACACAAGCCTTGCAGAGTTGTTCTGAAGATTATAAATAATATGTATAAAGTGAATGTAAAAAGACAAATGTTTCATCATGAACAGCTCAGTTACCTCCCTTGGTCAAGTTACTTCACCTTAATAGATTGCAGTTTCCTTATTCATAAATGAGTGAGTGTCAACCACGAACTCAGATATTCATTCCATTGATATCTTTGAATCTAGTCTCAGAAAGTGAAGGGTCATCTTTATGGCTGAGTATAATTCCACTGTGTACATATCCCATAGTTTTATAATCCATTCATCTGTTGATGGACATCTCAGCTGGTTCCATAGTTTGGCAATTGTGAATTGTGCAGCTATAAACATAGATTTGCATGCATTACTATGGTAGTCTGGTTTCAGTTCTTTTGGGTAGATACCCAGGAGTGATATAGCTAGGTCATATGGTAGGTTCATTCCCATTCTTCTGAGGACCTTCCACACTGTTTTCCAAAGTGATTGCACTAATTTACAATCCCTCCAACAGTGTATCACAGTTCCTACTTCTCCACATCCTCACCCGCATTTATTATTGTTTATGTTTTTTTATGGTTGCCATTCTAATTGGGGTTAGGTGAAATCTCAGGGAAGTTTTGATTTGCATCTTTCTGATTGCTAATGATGTTGAACATTTTTTCATATATTTTTTGGCCATTTATATTTCTTCTTTTGTGAAATGTTTATTTAGTTCACTTTTTTCTTGGGTTATTTTGGGGGGTGGCAGTGAATTTCTTGAGTTTTTTGTATATTTTCAGGGAAATGGATAAAACTGGAAAATATCATGTTAGGTGAGATTAGTCAGTCACACAAAGTGAAAGGTCAGATGTTTTCCTTCATATGTGGAAACTAAGGAGAAATTGGGACACAGGAGGGACTCCAAATAAAGGTGGAGAAACCTTAGTGGAATGTACATAGCTGAGGGAGACAGGAGCAGGGAGGAAGACTTGAAGAGGGAAACATGTCAATGGACATGATGTACATACAAAAACTTACCATTGCTGATCACGTCAAGCACAAGAAGGTGGGGAGAGAGACGGAGTGAGGGAGTGGGGTGGGAACTGGGGAATGGCTCCCTTAGTTCTGTGTGCATGTATGCTTCTATCACCCTGAGCTTCATCAAGATGTATGATTACAATGCACCAATTTAGAAAAAGAAAACTAAGGGTCATATGTTTTCTCCCATATGCAGAAGTTAGGGAATAATCGGGATACCAGAGGGACTTTAGATAATGAAGGAGAAACTCCAGTGGATCGAGGGAAGTGATCTAGTGGAGGGTGGGGGGGAAGAGAATTAATGAAGGAAACACTTCCATTAACATTATGTTCCTATGTGAGAACACCAATGCCAATCTTAATATCCTGTATGGGGAAGGGAGAGATAGGGGAGCGAGCCAAGTGCTGTGTGCATATATGTCACTATTGTTCTGAACTACATTATGATGTGAGATTATAATGTACTAATAAAAGTATTTAAAAAAAAAAA